>CABHPH010143853.1:0-67808 GCA_902168325.1 Peromyscus nudipes | reverse complement strand
GATAGATAGATAGATAGATAGATAGATAGATAGATAGATAGATAGATAGATAGATAGATGATAGAAACACATATGGATGTTAGGTGTGGTGGCACGTGACTGTTACCCAGAACTAGGAGGCTGAGGCAGAACTAGTACAAGCTTGAGGCCAGCCTGGGATTCAGAGTAAGATTCTGTTTCAACAAAAAGAAGAAGAGGGGGAGGAGGAAGAGGAGGGAAAGAAAAAGGACAAGGGAGGGGGCACTAGCCTTCCATGAACAGACTGTATGTTGGGTTCTCAGAACAACAAAAAAGGCAGAGTTGGGGAGGTGGTGGATGACTGAACAGCAAGCAGATCAAAGTTCTCAGCTCCATAGCAATCTCAAGATTCCAATTCTAAAACACAGAGTAGAACTGAGCTGTGATTGGCTTATCCAGCAGTGCTCTGGCAGCAAGAACACCAATAACAACAGGAGGAGGCGCTCTGCAGCAGGCACTGTGTTTGATGCTTTCAGTGAAGAGTTGCATTGAATCCTCACAACTTTAGGAAACACAAACTATTATCTGTGTCTCCAGGGTGAGAAAATCTCATGAGTTCTCTTAACCATGTCATAGCAATGCTTTATATCTAATACTGAAGTGTGTGTGTGTGTGTGTGTGTGTGTGTGTGTGTGTTGAAGCCATACTGCGGAGGGTAGAAAGCAGCAGACTAAAGAGGGTCATTGACTCTGTAGGACATAAAACATTTTGAAGGTTTTTGAACAGGGACCAAACATCCTTATGTCGAATAATCTGGAGGGAGGGGGCTATCTATGGTGATGGAAACCAGTGAGATGGCTCTAAAATCATTAACAGTTCACAAGGGTTTGACTGAAGAGCAATACAAACAGGAAGGAAAAATATTCCCCAAATTGTTTAGGGTAGATCCAAAATAACATATTGAGGGATTGGTTATAAAGAATAATAAGTGATTTGTTTAATCTTTTAAATGAATAATGCAGTAGAGTGGTGTATACTACAGTATATAGTATAAAGTAGTATAAAACAGTGTAAGTAAAGAATCCAGCACAGGGACAGCCAGCAGTATTTGAATGAACAGATGATGACAGGACTCTTACTGATGCTTGCCATGTCCTTATTTAAATGGGTAACTCAGACTGCACAAGCCTGGCAAAATTGTGGTTCAGTAAGCAACGTAAAAGGAAGGAAATTGTAAATCAGAACCGAGGCCAAATCCACTCCATTTTTAACATAGTTTAAAGTCTCAGAAAAATATCCAGGTATTGTTTTGCCAAAATGAAGTTATTATTATATGGGAGTGGAGATTTGGAAAGAGGGGAGAGTAAAAACTGAGTAGCATTCCAGACATAGTATCCTAGGACTGCTAGGAAGTAAGTATAGGAGATAGGAATAGTCTCACTCATGTAGCTACAATGTAGCTTTCTAGCTACAATGGGGAGATGAAAATGAAAAAGATTGAGTTATACTGAAGTAACAGATAGATGCCAAAACCACACTAGAATTTCCCATTTACATGAAAGGTTGAGCAGATGAAGCCAATCTAAATGTACTATAAGTTAAAATTAAAATTGAACCCCAGTACCTGAGAGGCTGAGGCAAGAGGATTAAAAAGTTCAAATCCAGCCTAGGCTACATAAAAAGATCCTGCTTCATAAAAAGAAATTAAGGATTGTTCTAATTAATGTACAGAACAGGCAGGAATGAAACATTGTTTGATGCCTATGAAAGAATTAACAATATACAGTAATGCATTGCTTAGCAATAAGATACATTCTAAGAGGTGACATTAGGCAGTTCCTGCATTATGTGAGGTCACAAAGTGTCTCTACATAAACTAATGTGGTTGTGACCACACTGAGTAGTGTGACGCTGGATCACATCACATATACATGAATATCAGTATGCAGGTAGTGTCTAAAGTGCTTGATACATTCTAAGAATTTCTTTAAAACACAAAAGTAAAACACATTTTTGTTGCTTGAGAGATATTTATTTTTAATTTAAACCAAATTATTATGTTATTGCCAGTTGATCTGAAGCTAATAAGTAATAAAAGAAAGAATGAAGACTATGAGAATAATGGTTTCTGCAAAGCGTTTCCCTGTCGGGGATATTGGCCTGTTGCATAGAGTATCTTTCAGAGTGTGTGGAACACTAGAAAAGTCCATTTCATTTTTCCCCGGGCGAGAAAGAAAATGGAGGTATCCTCAATGCGTGTAGCTAAACTAAGACACGCCAGCCTACAGAGCAGTTCCTAGTTAATCCAGCAGAACAGTACAGCAGAGGTCCTGCCCAGAGGATTCAGGCTGGTAGAGGCTAGGCTTACACTTCCCTGGAAATGAAGAAACAATCTTTGAAATTTCACATAAGTTATTGTAAACATCCTTAGAAAAGATAAATCATGCCTAGCTGTTCCTTGCATACTGCCACAAGGCAATAAGTTGCTGGAAGGTTCTGATTTCCTCCAAGGAAACATTACAAAGTCTCACTCTACCCAGACAAACTAAACTCCTAGTTTAAGACAGTTAGAGCATCCCGCACAGAGGAAAGGAGATCTCAAAATAAAAACGTGTGCAGGGGAAAGGGTTTGTTGTCAGGTTCCTCATGAAAGTCGGAAAGACTACTTGAAATTATCTCAGCCTGTTGGCTAAGAGCAAGTGAGGCTACTTTGGCGTCTCTATCATTAAAGGGTGTTTACTTGTTCTTTCTACACCAAGCTGCTATCAGGAGAACTTCCCTGTCCTCCATGGTTTTTTTTTCCCCCCGTTGGTTTTTTTTTTTTCCTTTTTCCATTTCAGTTGTATAATTTTATAATTCTAGGTTACTTAAATTTAACTTCTATGATAACCTGCTGACGGATGGTTTAGCTGTTAAGCATGCTTGCCACCCCTACAGAGGACCAGGGTCCAGCTCCCAACACCCATATCTGGCAGTTCATAGCCTCCTGTAACCGGAGTTAGTGTAGCTGGAGCTCCAGGGGATCCAATGCCCTCTTCTAGTCCCCTTCGGCACCCACACTCATATGCACATACCCAAACAAATACAGATACACGTAATTTAAAATAAAAGTCAAAATAATAATAAACAGCTGGGTTTAAGATCTGTGAAGCTGATGGTGTTTGCTTCCAGTCACAGCTAACCAACTTGTTTTGGTTCTGAAAGATGTTGCTGAAGCTGTTTACAATGCTGTGGACCTAGCCCAGAGCCAAACCCATGCTAGGCTAGTGCTCTACCATTAAACTACAACATTAGTCAGAACACTTTCTTAAATATCAATGGTCTTTTGTTTGGTTGTTTTTGTTTTGTGAGGCAGGATCTTACTACTAGGATAGCATGGGATTCACTATGCAATTGAGCTGGAACTCGAATCAGGATCTTCCTGCCTGAGCGTCCTGAGCATAGAATCACAGGCACACACCATCACACCTGGATCAAACAAGATCTTTTAATCTTGTTATTAAATGGAAACGTCTGAATTCTGGTCTAACTCCTACATGCCAGTGTTTTCCTTTCCTACCATTGTTTATCTCCAATGAACAACTTCTACAATAAGTGCAGTGCCCTCTGGTGGCCTTTGACTTCCTTAGAATCCTTTTGCTTAAGTCTTTCCATCTAAGACTCTTAATGAAAGAAGGAAATGATATAATTATTCATTGAAGTTTAATAAAAGCTTGAATTTTAATTTTTAATCTTTCCTTTAAAACACCATAATAACTGTATATATGCTTATACTGTTTCAATGTAGAAAATGATTTAAAGTATTTTTCAAAATAAATCAGTGTCATAATTAGGCCTACACCTTTTCAAAAATGTGCCATAGCACATAGCGATGCATTTATAACAGAAAGTGGGATACTTATAAAGGCAGAAAAATAGAGGAAGGTAAGCAGCAGCAGTCCCTGACTGAATGGACACAGACTGGCTGCCAATAACTGGTTCCTACAGAGTGGGGACTGACTCCCAGCAGCAGACAGAGAACTAAGTCTCCCAGACCCAATGGAGATCCAGGGGCAGGGAGACCTTCAGCTTTCTCATCCCTGTGGACTGGTCAGTATAGTGAGACCTTGTACTTGACACTGGTTTATGCCAATTTCTACTTGGAGCTGCCAACACAGGTTCATGGTGAGTAGTGACTGGCTCTGCCTCTTGCCATCTCTGCTGAAGATTACCCTAGCCTGGGATCCTCTCTTCCCTTCACAGTGCAGCTCACTGACCTTATCCCTGTGAGCTTGTTTCCCTGCATACCCAGTACACCATAGCACATAGCAGATGGCTCTGAGATTAGCTGGGCTTGGGAGTGATTATCAGTTGAACTGCTGGTGGGGGAGGTGACCAGCCAGCTAATACAAGGAGTGGGAGGCTGGATGACAGACTGAGATGTGCTGTGATGGAAAACTGAGGGGAAGGAAAGGACAAGAGGAAAGAGGAACACAGGTGAACAGACCAGCAGCAGAAGTGCTTAGAAAAGACTAATGAGAGACAGAGCGAAAATGAGTCTTTAATAATACACTGTGGCCTGGAGTAAAGTGCTGCTCTAGAATGAACACAAGAGAGAAGGTACATTTTGAAGACTCTCCAGAGATCAATAAGGGATTAAGGATCAGTACACCAACAAACACTGTTCAAAGTCACGTATTTACCAAACAGGATCAGTATGTCAACAAATACATACTTACCAAGCGCTACTCTAGGTCCAAAACGTCTTTCTGTCTTCCTGATTTATTTTTTTATTTTATTGATTGGTTGATTGATAGCCTCGGTGTGTAAATCAGGTTGGTCTTAAACTCACAATCTTCCTGTCTTAGTCTTTTGCTTGGATTATAGGTGTATACCACCACACACAAGCCAAGGATTCTAAATAAGGTTCTCAAGTGCTCTCCCACCCTCAAAAGGGTCATGTGCTAAAAGTCTGGACACTAACTTACAGCGCTATCAGAAAGTGGTGCAGCCCAGTAGTAAGAAATGCTGTCATTGTGGGCATGCCTTTGAAGGGAAGACTGTGTCTCAGGCCCCTCCTCTTGCTATTGCTTTCCAGACTTTGTGATGTGACCAACTTTATTCTACCACACTCTCTCCACCATGATGTTCAGGCTCCTCTCAAGCTCAAAGCTCCAAGACCAAGTGACAAATAAATCTTTCCTACTTATAATTTGATTTTCTCAGTTATTTTGTCATGGTAACAGAAAGCTGACTAACGGTGTGATAAGCACTGTCCATCACCTACACTGACGTGCACTCAAGCTTTCTTCTGCCATCATTACTCATGTTAGAAAACCAAACACCCTTTAGTCACCCTGCAGTAAGGAGACAATGTACACACACTGTTGCCATCTACGGGGATGCTTCTTAGAAATTTTTGTTTGTGATGAAAGAATCTGTTCAACTGGTGCCATCTCTACTCCCTTGCTGTGTAGAAAAAGGAAGCCATTCTAGGAGCTACTCTGAAGCCACAGCGTGAAGATAAAAGTACACTAGATGCCCAAGCAGGAAGATAAATGGGAGTCCTTGCCCAGCATGTGAGCAGATGCGCTAATGTAGCATCCACCTCACTGTGCTTGTTACAGGAGAAAAGCCAACTCTCTTCTTGAAACATTGTTGGAAGCAGAACTCTTCACTTGCAAGCAACCAAATCTAACCCAGGGAGTACACAAAAAAGGAGTTTTATTAGCAGAATGCTGAGTGGCCTACAGAACCTTTGAGAAGGCTTGTAAAACAAAGCCAAATTTAAGACTCTAGAAACATAAACTTCTTTCCTGAAGCTAGCTGGCTGAAGAAATGACTAGCAAACACTCTGCAGTAACAGGGAGGGTGTAGAGGTGCAGCAGCATACACCCTTGCCATCCTCCTGCCAGAAACACAATTGTACTGGAATTAAAATGAATTCCATGGGAGCCTATGGGCTTGTCTTGCTTACTTCCAAACTGCCCAAGTCCTTGTGTGCTAAAGGGAAGCAACGGGATGCGTGCAGCTTGCTCCACACCCACAGGAATAAATGTGCTTTGCCCCTCACAAATTCATAAGGTGACTCCCCAGCTCAAAGTGGGATTTCGATGGGGCTAGAGAAATGTATCAGAGGTTATGAACACTTGCTGCTCTTCCAGAGGACCAGAGCTGGGTTCCCATTGTGGGGGACCAGTCACACCTTTTTCCCCAGAGTACCCTTGAGGCGTGAGGGATAAGAGATTTAGATAGAAATATAGAGGGGAGACAGATAGAAACACAGGATAGCCTCGAGAAGGCCTGGATCCTTCCTTATCCACTGGCCCCTTCTGTCTCTTCTAAAGGGCTTTTTATAGGAATGCCCAGGGGTGGAGCAAAAGACCTCTCCCTAGTACAGCCAAGTGCAGACCCTTCCAAACACCTGGTAACCACACATGGTCAATCCATCCCCTTAAGCAGCCCTGTTGGATAAAGCAAGCTCAGATCTCACTAGGAAACCTCTGTGGACTCCCACATCCCATCACCCTCATTGGGTGGCTCTCAACTTTCTGGAACTCTAACTTGGGGGATCCAACATCCTCTTCTGTCCTCCACGAGCACCACATGCCCATGAACAAACCTACACACACATGTATGCACATAATTTAGAAAAAATTTAAGAGATTTACATGCTAATAATCTAAAATAAACTGCAAATATGCACCACTGTTGTATATTGTTTGAAAATGATTGCATTTTTCCTCTTTTTATCTCTACCTCTTTACAATGTCATCTGTAGCTGTCTCCCATTGAGTTTCTGCCATCCAGAGTTTTGGCTGCTTTGACGCACAGAAGAAACAAAGAAAACATAGTGCTAGAGCTAAAAGCCAATCTCAGGAGAACTCACACACTTCTGTTCTTTCAACAATGCTTTCATCCTGTGTGGGTAAGCCTGGGCCTAGGTAATGAAGACAGCTTGCTCCTTGTGCCCCAGCCACCCCAGCTAAGACACAAGAGCAGCACCTCACCCATCTGGGCCTCTTCCAACTGTCCTACCCAAAGATCTGAGTACTTAATAAAACCTTGGGAACTAAGTCTGGGGTCACCTTTCATGCCACAGAAGATCAAAAGATAATAAAGCTAAGAAAATTAGTAAATAAGATTTCAGGTATAGAAGTAATGTGAGAAAGATGTAAATGAGCACTTTTGGAAAAAGTGACAAAGGCCACTCATTTTGTTGGGAAGTCCTCTTCAGGAAGAAGACACATGAAAGTTAAATCTTAATAAGAAAGAAATATTCAAAAACATACAGGTATATACCAAACAAAAGAAACAGCATGTGCAAAGGTCCTGAGACAGGAATGAGGTGCCTAAATAATTAAGACAATGCCTGTGAAGCTGGTATGAACAAAGTAGAGACTGAAGAAGGAGGCTATAGAGAACTTGGAAGAGACCACACTGTTTAGGTCACCGTCTTAATTATAATTACTATTGCTGTGATGAAACACCATGACCAAAAAGCAAGTTGGGGAGGAAAGGGTTTATTTGGCTTACACTTCCATATTCATCATCAAAGAAATTCAAGACAGGAACTCAAACAGGGTAGGATCCCAGAGGCAGGAGCTGATGCTGAGGCCATGGAGGGGTGCTGCTTACTGGCTTGCTTCCCATTTAGCACTCTTTCTAGAATCCAGGACCATCAGCCCAGGGGTGGCACCACACACAATAGGCAGGAACCTTCCCCATCAATTGCTAATTAAGAAAATGCCTTACAGCTGGATCTTTTGGAGGCATTTCCTCAATTAAGTTCCCCTCCTTTCAGATGACTCCAGTTTGTATGTCAGGTTGACATAAGAACAGCCAGCACAACCAGCACCTAGGCCCTATTCCATAAAGGTGTTCTGATTGACATCTTGGAGCAATCATTCAAACTGCTGTGAGAAGCACAGAGATGAACACATCAGAAGTCAAGTCGACAATCTTGTCAAGTGGTCACTACAATAACTAGAGTAAGCAACCTAAGTGACTGCAGAGTTGCTGTGAAGCCAGGGAGGGCAATGAAGCAAAAAGGACTCTGCTAGGGCATGCTTGAGGCGTGGAGCTGGCGACTGTAACTACCATGGGATGCTAAGATGAAGAAAGGACTTGAATATTCCCTCTAAGTTTGGGCCTCGATGTAGATCCATTTACTGATACGGGGAAAGCTAGAGGACAGTGGCCAGGCACTGGTGACTGTGACCATACTTGGGTCATGTGGTATTTGAAATACTTGCTGAATTTCAGAATGAAGGAACCAAGAAGGTGTATGAGCACCTGAGTCTTGAGCTCAAGATACAGGTTGCAGACAGAGATGTAACTTTAAAAAGAATGGCCTTGGTGCCTGAAAGATAGCTCAGAGATCGAAAGCATTTGTCATCCCACTGAGGACCCGGGTTCCAAACACCAGCATGGCACTCTCAGCCAGCAACTCCAGTTCCAGAGGAATTGATGCCCTCTTCTGACCTCCACAGGTATCAGGTACACATGTGGTGCACATTCATACATGCAGACAGAACATTCACACACATAAAATATAATTTAAAAATTAAAAATGTGGTTGAGTGCCGGGCGGTGGTGGCACACGCCTTTAATCCCAGCACTCGGGAGGCAGAGGCAGGCAGATCTCTGTGAGTTCAAGGCCAGCCTGGGCTACCAAGTGAGTTCCAGGAAAGGCGCAAAGCTACACAGAGAAACCCTGTCTCGAAAAACCAAAAAAAAAAAAAAAAAATGTGGTTGAATTATAAGGAAACTAAGGAATGCTTACAGCATTTGAGGACCCAGAAAAGAAATAATTTTCAAGAAAATGAAGCATATTTCCTTAGGGAACTGTACTGGGATGTTCGGGTCATTCTGATGACCCACTTGAGATTTTTTTAAAGTCTATTCCAGGAGCAGTGAAAGGGAGAGTGGTAAGATGATACCTCACTGAAGACTAGAGCATTAGAACACAGGAATGAGAAAGGTGTGTATTCTGAGGGGAAAGAATGAAAGAGAAATGGTGGAAGTATCTGTTTTCACCTTCTAAGTTCTGAATAAAGACGCCACATACACATCTAAGAACGGTGGATGAAAGCAGGCCAGGAGCCAGAACAGGTGCAGAGATATCGTCTGTGCAATCAGGAGTGAGAAGAAAGAGTTAAGCAACAAAGGGAACTGCCTTAATGAGGGAGCATGAACTCCAGATTGGGGGGTGGGGTGAAAATGAGCCAGGAAGCTAACCAATTCATACGTGTTTTTAAGAAAATGTTGGGAATTCACCCAAGAGCTGCTCAGCATTTCTAGGCCTAGTGGGCTAAGGAGGATAAACACCGCTCCAGTGGGGTAGGATCTGGGGTGGGAGGGATTCACCTATGAACCTCTCAGCGCCTCTGGCACCAGGCAGTCGGGCACCATTATGGTGAGTGAGTACAGGTGGTGAAATGGGAGACAGAGAGAGGCAGAATAATTCATGTGCTTGGGAGAGAGGCAGATCTCAAGAAGCAAGGGTGGTGAGGAATGAATTGAGGTAGATGGCCTGCTTGCCACTCAGGGCCATGGCACTGTCTGGGCTTGGGCTGTTGCCAAGGGCCATGTCTGGATCTGTAGTCCTACGGCAGAGGGAAAATCTGTGGAAAATATGGCCCCACCCTTCATCTGCCATAAGGTGGAGTGGGAGACAGAGAGATGACTATCCCCCTCCTCCACCCCCTCACTTCCGGTGGTAAGCGGGAGAACTGACCCTGAGGTCACAAGAATGGGAGAATTGGCACTGCCCCCTCCCCCTACTGGCAGCAGCACTTGGGAAAGCAGGCCCTGTACCTTGCTAGGGCAGCACAATAGAGCTGGCCCTGAGGGCAGGGGCGCAGGTGAGCTGGTGTGGGGGTGGGGTATGAAAGCAGGAGGACTGACCCTGGTCTTGGCCTCGGGGGCCTGAGAATGGAAGAACCGGCCCTATTCCTCAGTGAGTTCCACAATCCACAGAGCAACCCTGCACCTGCAAAACAGTGGAGTGGCCCTGGGGGTGTGAGTGCAGGTGGGTTGGACCTGAGACTGGGAGAGCAGAACTGGTCACACTCCTTACTGCCTGCTGCATTGGGTGAGCTAGCCGGAGCAGGGCTGGAGAGCTCACCCTGATGGTGACGATGAGGGAAAGTTGGTGTGCTGACCAACCAAGCTACCACCAGGCCCAGAACCAGGACTGCAAGGTAGCCCACCCCAATATCCACCTCATCTATGAACTGCTGGAGCATGTAAAGTTTTTTTTAAGTTGTTTTTTCTTACTACATTCTCTGAAAAACTGGAAAAATTTCTCTATTTCATGAATTTTTTTTCCTTTCACAGAAAAATAGATTTTTTTTTCATATAATATGTCCTGATTACAGTTTCTCCCCCCTCTACTCCTCTCAGCTCCTCCCATCTGGATCCACTCCCTTTCTGCTTTTCAATAGAAAACAAACAGGCTTCTAAGGGACAGTATTAAAATATAATAAGGTAAAACAAAAACTGACTTGTTGGAATTGGACAAAACAAGCAAACTGAAGAAAAAGAGTCCAAGAACAGGCACAAGAAATAGAGACCCACATGTTCACACACTGGGGAATCCCACAAAAACACTGAACTGGAAGCCAAAATATAAGAGTGCAGAGCAGCACAGGTCCTATATATACTGCTTCAGTGAGCAAATGTGGGCTTTGCTCATGTTAATTTAGAGGGCCTTGTTTTCTTCGTGTCCTCCATCTGCTCTGGCTCTTATGTTCTTCCTCCTCCTCAGGGTTCCCTGAGCCCTTAGGGGAGGGATTTCATGGAGAAATCCCTTTTAGGGCAGAGAGTTCCAAAATCGCTCATCCTCTGTGTAATGTCTGGCTCTGGGTCTCTGTGTTTGTTCCCATTTGTTGCAGGAGGAAGCTTCTCTGATAATGGATGAGGAGGACACTGGTCTATGAGTATAGGAGAATGTCATTAGGAGTCATTTTATTACTACTCTTGTTTTTTTTTGTTTTTTTTTTTTTAAGAACAGTAGTATTTGGTTTTACCCTAGTTCCCTGGGCTATCTAGTCTCAGGTACTTGGTCTCCTGAGCAGTACTCACAATGGATTCCTTCTTGTGGAGGGAGCTGTAGTTAGAAGTTTTCTTGTGTCCTGCCAGGGCCCTACAGTCAGAACAAATCTCTCCCACCCACAATCTGCAGCTGCTTGGTCCCAAACAAACAAACAGAAGCTTGTATTATTTTCAAACTATATGGCCTAATGGCTCAGGCTTCTCACTAGCTAGCTCTTATATCTTAAATTAAGCCATTTCTATTAATCTATGTTTTGCCACGTAATCCATGGTTTTACCAG
This sequence comes from Peromyscus nudipes, assembly GCA_902168325.1. Taxonomy (NCBI): domain Eukaryota; kingdom Metazoa; phylum Chordata; class Mammalia; order Rodentia; family Cricetidae; genus Peromyscus; species Peromyscus nudipes. Next base: position 56,532 of record CABHPH010143853.1, on the reverse strand, counting down.
TCTGCTGGCATGTTGTTCCTTGGCGACAGGCTAGCATCTCTCCCCAGACTCTGCCTTTCTCCTTCCTGTCTCTCTCCTTGGATTTCCTGCCTGTGTCTAAGCTGCCTTGCCATAAGCCAAAGCAGCTTATTTATTAACCAATGGGAACAACATATATTCACAGCATATAGAAAGACATCCCCCAGCAGTGGTCCTTAGGTCAAATCAGATATTGATTGGTTACTCCCACAAGCTTTGTGCAACCATTGCTCTAGCATATCTTTCATGCAGGGCACTATTGTTAAAGGGTTTGTGCCTGGGTTGGTGTTCACATTTCTCTGTCGGTAGCATGAAAAGTACATTCCTGTACCAAAGATGCTAGAATGTAGGGGTAGAGGCTCCATGTAGGCATCATCTTGTTAGGCAGGTAAGCACTGAACAATCTTGACTTCTCCATGTTCAACAAGTTGTGTAGGTATTATGTACAACAATGGAGTCTTGCCATGAGTTTGTGGAGAGCAACCTGCATAGTATTAGTAACAGCCTGGCTTGTTTGGGGATTCCAATGGGATCCCTTTGGCCACAACTCAATTAAGTGTAACCCAATCCTGGAAGGGCAGCTTCATTTGGTGAGAAGGAATGGCCAGTTTGGGTTCAGTCTCTCCCATTATTTGACAATTTCAGTTAGATCGATATCTCTCTCTCTCTCTCTCTCTCTCTCTCTCTCTCTCTCTCTCTCTCACACACACACACACACACACACATACACACATGCTTCTACTGTATTAGGTTTCTGTGATACCCACCTCAGGTGGCCCCATATCCCCTCTCTAGTCCCTTTTCCCCCTTTTCTATTCTCCTCCCCACTTGATCCTCCCATTCCATTGCCCCCATCCATCTATAACTATTCTATTTCCCTTTCCTAATGAAATCTATCTATAACCCCTAGACCTTACTCTAAACCTAACCTCTCCAGGTCTACAAATTGTAGCTTTGTTATCATTGACTTAACAGATAATATCAACATATAAATGATTACATACCATATTTCTCTCTCAGGATGATTTTTTCCAGTTCCATCCATTTACCTGCAAATTTCATGATTCCATTTTTTTAATGTCTGAGTAATACATCATTGTATAAATGTACCACATTTTCTTTATCTATTCTTCTAGGTTATTTCTAATCTTTGGCTATTATGAATATAAATGAACATTATTGAGCAAGTGTCTCTGTGGTAGAATGAAGCATCCTTTGGGTATATGCTCAAGAGTGGGATCTTGAGTAGATCAATTCCCATCTTCCTGAGCAACTGCCACACTGATTTCCATAGTGGTTCTGCAAGTTTGCACTCCCACCAGCAGTGAATAAGTGCTCCCTTTACTCCGCATCCTTGCCAGCATGAGCTGTCACTTGTTTTACTGATCTTAGCCATTCTGACAGGTGTGAGATGAAATCTCAAAGTAGTTTTGATTTGCATTTCCCTGATGGCTAAAGATGTTGAATATTTTTTAAATGTTTCTCAGCCATTAGAGTTTCCTCTTTTGAGAATTCTGTTTAGATCTACACTCTATTTTTAACTGTATTATTTGTTTTCTTGATACCTAGTTCCTTGAGTTCTTTATATACTTTGGATATTAGTCTTCTATCAGATGTGTAGTTGGTAAAAATTTCTTCCCATTCTATAGACTGCCACTTTGTTCAAATAATAGTGCCCTTTGCCATGCATAAGCTTCTCAATTTCCTGAGGTCCTGTTTATTACTTGTTGGTGTTAGTGTCAGTACTAATAGTGTCCTGTTCATAAAGTTGTCTCCTATGCCAGTGCATTCAAGGCTATTCTTCACTGTCTCTTCTATCAGGTTCAGTGTACATGGTTTTATGTTGAGGTCTTTGAACCATTTGGAGTTTATTTTTATGCAGGGTGATTAGTTTGTATCTGCTTGGATTCTTCTACATACAGCCATCTAGTTTGTCCAGCACTATATGATGAAGATATTGTCTTTTTTTTTTTTTTTTGGTTTTTCGAGACAGGGTTTCTCTGTGTAGCTTTGCACCTTTCCTGGAACTCTGGAACTCGCTTTGGAGACCAGGCTGGCCTCGAACTCACAGAGATCCACCTACCTCTGCCTCCCGAGTGCTGGGATTAAAGGCGTGCACCACCACCGCCCAGCAAGATGTTGTCTTTTGTTGTCTGGCTTCTTTATCAAAAATCAGGTATCCATGGGTGTATGGATTTATGTCTGTGTCTTCAGTTCAATTCTATTGATTAATGTGTCTGTTTCTGTGCCAATACTATGCTGATTTTATTATGATAATTCTGCAGTGCAACTTGAAATTGGAGATGGTGATTACCTCCTGCAGTTCTTTTATTAGTCATGATTATTTTAGATATCCTGGGCCTTTTGTGTTTCCATAAGAAGTTTAAAATTGTCCCTTCAAGATCTGTGCAGAATTGTGTTGGAGTTTTGATGGAAGTTGTGTTGAATCTGTGGATTGCTTTTGGTAGGGTGACCATTTTTACTATGGCTACCTAGTAATCCTGCCAATCCATGAACATGGCAAATCTTTCCATCTTCTGATATCATCTTCAATTTCTTTCTTCAAAGACTTGAAGTTCCTGTCATACAGATCTTTCACTTGCTTGGTTAGAGTTACACCAAGATATTTATATTATTTGAGGCTATTATGAAGGGTGTTGTTTCCCTGATTTCTTTCTCAGTCTATTTGTCTTTGTATAAAGCAGGATTACTGATTTTTGAGAGTTAATTTTGTATTTAGCTACTTTGCTGAAAATGTTTATCATTAGCTGTAGGATTTTCCTGGTGGAATTTTTAGGGTCACTTACATATACTATCATATCATCTGCAAATAATGATACTTTACCTTCTTCCTTTCTGCTGCAGGTTGCAAGAATATGAAATAGAGATTCGGCTGTATATGATAAAGCTATACCTTGAAGGATCAAGGAATCCTTCTAGAGGAGAAGTCAAATATCAAGGAATATTTGATGTTATTCAGCTTTTAATATATCAGCTGTCTTCTGCTATGAATTTCTTGTGTGCTCATATACTACTAGGGCATAACAGCAAACAATATAAGCTTCTCAGACATACGGCTGATCTGGACTAGGTAACACCCCTACAGAGACAACACCTGTCTCCTAGGCCTAGGAGACAGGCTGATTGCAGATGCATAGCTTTGTTTCTTGTGCAAATTAAGCTCAGACCATCCCTTTCCCTCAGGCCTAGTGGCATTCCAGAGCTACTGACTCAGAACAAAAGGGTTTTGGTGTAACCAGGTGCAGTGAAGACTGGGGCAGAATTCCTGACTCCAGGTTGAAGTATGTGGCTCAGCCCAAGGAGAAAGCATCAAGGAAAAGATTTTGCAGATTGTAGGTAGATTTAAGTCAGGTCAAGAGAGTAGGAAAGAAAGGAACAAACATGGATGGAGGAACTGAGGATGAAGATGAGATCCAAAGCATAAGAGCTTAGGACTATGACAGGACGGAGGAGAGGGAACAGAGAGGAGCAGAATGTGAGGACAAAGTTGAAGCCGTGTAGAGACAGAACTCAAGAGGAGAAGGGTCAGAGAGGAGCAATTTATAAGAATAGAAATAAAGCTATGTAGATAGATTTAATATCAGAGGAATAAGTAAATGGATGAAAGAGTATGGTGTACATAAATTCTTTTCCCTCAGATTACCCCATGCTAGCCATGGTGTCTTCCCTGGGACTCTGGGAGAAATCTTCTCAGGGGCAGGCCCCTGGGAAAATTATGATACCTTTCCAATTTTTATCCCTTTAATCTCCTTCAGTTGTCTTGTTTCTCTAGTTAAGACTTCAAATACTATATTGAATAGTTAAGGAGAGAGTGGATAGCCTTGTTTATTCCTTACTTTAGCGGAATTTCTTTGAGTTTCTCTCCATTTAAGTTGATGTTGGCTGTGGGCTTGCAGTAAACTGTCTTTATTATGTTTAGGTATGTCCCTTGTATTCCTCTCCAAGACTTTTGTCACCAAGGGGTATTGAATTTTGTCAAAGGCCTTTTCTGAATCTAATGAGATGATCATGTCTTTCAGTTTGTTAATGTGGTAGATTACATTTATTGATGTGCATATGTTGAATCATTTCCTGCATCTTTGGGATGACGCCTACTTGATCATGGTGGATGATCTTTATTTTTTCTTAGGTTCAGTTTGCAAGTATTTTATTGAGAATTTTTGCATCTATGCTCATAAGAGCAATTGGTCTGAAGATCTCTTTCTTTGTTGGGTCTTTATGTGGTTTGTGTACTAGGGTAACTGTTGCTTGAAAGATGAATTGGGCTCATTTTTTAATATGTTTTCTGAAAGACTGGAAAATCTGTTTATTTCATGGATTTCTTAAAAGCTATTATATCTGTGAATCTTTGAGTCAGTGAATCTGGATCTAAAACCTAGTTAAAATTATAAATTCTTACATAGCCTTCTTTTCTTCCAAAAATATACTGAATTTCTAAGCTGAGAAAATTACTCAGCTTCATGAAAAGAAAGAGAATCTCCAGGTAATACCATAGTCTGGTGTGATTATGCTACACAGTCAAATTAGACACTACACTATTGAAAAATAAAATAATAGATTGGGCATGGTGGTATAGGTCTATAAGTAATCTCTGTACTTGGGAGGTAGAAGCTGGAGAACTGAGAGTATGAGGCCAGCCCAAACTACATAATAAGTTCAAGGCCATCATATGGTATATAGATAGACATTGTCTAAAACTAAATTAATTAAAAATAGACAAAATCAAGGTGAGCAACAGATTTTTAAGAGGAATAGATAGCTACAGGATAAATAAGTGATGATGACATATATAGATAGATGATAGATGGATACATGATAGATAGATAGATAGATAGATAGATAGATAGATAGATAGATAGATAGATAGATAGATAGATAGATGATGGATAATCAGAGGAGGTAGGAAGCCAATAGTCCTCACTTACTGAGGCCTGCCATATGCCAACCCCAGGTGCTAGAGTCCAAACCTTGACATTTGAAGGAACGTATGCCAACCCCAGGTGCTAGAGTCCAAACCTTGACATTTGAAGGAAGAAATAGAATAGAATGAAAGAGGGAGAACTTGGGAGTCACATAGAGCCACACTTATAAATGAGTGTGGTCTAAGGGAGATTGATTTGCCCTATCTAAGCCCCTGTATCCTCTTGGAAAGTAAAGAAAACCATGAATACATCCTAACTTGCTGTGACTGCACAATGAGAAACATCTGTGAAGTTCCTGACCAAGTACCTCTCCAAGGTAGATATTCTAGAGGTCCCCATTTAGTTTGCTTCCTTTTTTCTTCCCATATGGAAAGCTGCAGAAATGAGTGAAAGCAGATGTTAGCCTAGCAGTTTTATATACAGCAAGTGTCTCTTCCTGCAGAGCTGTTGATGTTCCTCCCTAGGACTCTCACCCATACCCCCCACCCACTAGGGCTCTGACCCCAGCACTACCTGCTAATGGAGCACAGATACAGAAGATCAGGGCTATGTTCAAATGTCAGGTTTTGCCTTTTCCATTGTGAAAACCACAGCCTAATGTCTAGTTCCTCCTTTTCCCCATACTCAATCTTAAGACAAAAGTTCCCTCTTTCTAAACTTTGAAACATACTGAATTGCCAGGTCTTTTTCTGTTCCCACCTAGACCCTGAATCCTACTCTGAACCTCAAAGCCACGGTTGACCTTCCTCTCAATCCCAGTCTTGTCTTTTCTTTTGCACCCAATTCCTGTCCCCTCTATTCACCATCAACTGCCATCTTCCTGGCCCTGCATCTTGATGTCACAGTCCACCAGAGGCTTGTTCTTGTGTGCATACTCATTGCCATGTGTCATCCAAGCTAAGAATAGATGACCCAAGAGTCTTGGCTTGAGGTATTTTATTTGACATCTGTTATGATGTCTAGTTGTTAACCTTCTAGCACTTCAGCATACATTTTCAGATTCCAAACATGTTCAAAATTTCCTTCTATATACCAGAGAGAGGACTAGAAGGAAATTTTCACTTAAGAAAGGTGTGATGTCATCAAAGTCAGATAGGTATTTTCCTACAAACTGAACTCAAGGCCTTCTTTCACTCTTTTCACATGGTAAATTATCACAATTACTTTGGAATATGTAAAACACATTTTCTCCCACCTTCAATGGTTCACCGAAAGATATAACAATATCCCCAGTTAATAAGGGCTGTTTCATGCCTGGTATTACACCATCTGCTTTTGCTTCTGACCTTTCAACTCTGCTCTGTGCTTACTCATCTCATTTACAGAGGAAGAAGCTGAGGCTTGCCACAGTCTTATCACCAAATGTATGTCAGAGCCATTATTTCACTTGAGTCCACTTGAAAAATCCCTTATTTGTCTGCTGCCATGTACAACTACTACTACACCTTTGCTAGATGATGTTGGCACCCAGCCTAGAGTTCAAAAATCCAAGCAGAAGAATCTCTCATGCTCAAAGAGGAATGCTAGAGTAAAGATGGATCACATCCCAACAGAGAGATTTCCTTAAGCATCCTGAAAACAATCTCATAGAAAAGTGAACATAGCAGGTGAATCTGAAGAAAAGGCTGATGCATGAATAAATACAAAGTAGTCTCAGAAACTGGAGAAATGCCAAGATATACAGTGAGATATGTAGGATAGGTATGTAGCTTTCCTAGCCATGACCAGGACAAAGAACAGTAGTCCCCTGTAGACACAGTGACCCCACTTAGATTACAGTGCCATCAAAGACTCTGAACCCATCCAACACTTTGACTCAGTCAAGGTCATCAGGCATGGTGGCACATGTCTGTAGCCTCAGCACAGGGGAGGCTCAGGCAGGAACATGAAGAGGGAAGCCTTAGTGCACAGCAAGACCCTGACTAAAAAGAAAAGAAAATCAGTATCTTATTCTTACAGCCCTCAATTTCTTCCTGGAAGAGACCCTAAGAGGACCTTAGAGCTCATTCCTAGATCCAATGTAGATCATCTGAAGTGACTAAGACTAGCCATGTTATATAAACGTGTCACAAGAAACTGAAACTTCTTGGCAAGAGAGGAATAGACTCTCCTAAGGAGGTAAGTCATCAGTGCCTCCTGGCTACTCAGCTTTGAGGAGTGATCCAACTTTCCAGCTTCTAAAATCATTACAGAAAAAAAAAAACACATGCTGACTGGTATCATCATCACAAGCCGTTTCCTCTCCTTGGGGGGAATCCTAAGACTGTTGAAGGCTGCCTGAAGCTGTTGATTTGCAGCTGTGCATCTATTGAGACACTACATAGAAATCTAGACACTTTGAGCCATGCTGTCTGTTTCCTACACAAAGGCTGTGGTGGCTAGACTGGCAGTTCTTAAACAGCAGACTAAAGCATATTTCCATTTAATTCCAATCTTCACAGCAGATTTGGAATTAAAACTTGGTTTGACTCTACCTAACCCTGTCTTGGCAATGAGGCATTGAAACAAAGAAAATTGGAAAATTACCTAAGAAAAAAATCTACCTATTTGGGGAAGTAGTTGATTTCCCTTACTTCTCAGGGCACAATAAGTCTATATTGAAGAAGGGGAAAGACAAGAGATTATGTCACTAAAATACTATGACTTCATTAAGGCATTAAACATCCCAGAGACCATTTGCTCAACTGAGAAAAAGAGCAGCATTGATTTCTAGCTCATACTGTATTTGTGGATGCATTTATGTATTAATTAATTGTGTTCTGTTCTTGGCTGTGGATATAATGTTGTTTGAATCTTAGATGGTCTTTTAATAAAAAACCTAGAGCCAGATATTGGGTTAAAAGCTGAAGATCAGAGAAGCAGAGTAAGCCACAGCCAACCTCACCTTGCCAACTCCTCAGCCAATCCTTTCTCCTCAGACTGAAAATCTCCGAGTCATCACCTGAAAAGTACTCAACTGAACTGCTTTAGTTCCTCTTTCCTCATGCTTTATATACCTTTCTCTGCCCTGATATCACTTCCTGGGATTAAAGGCATGTGTGCTTCCCAGTAATGGGATTAAAGGTGTGTGTCACCACTGTCTGGCTTTGTTTCCAGTGTGGCTTTGAACTCACAGAGATCCAGAGGGATCTCTGCCTCCCTAGTGATAGGATTAAAGGTGTGTGCCACCACTGTCTGATCTCTATGTCTAATCTAGTGGCTGGCTCTGTCCTCTGATCCTCTGGCAAGCTTTATTGGGGTGCACAATATATCACCACAATGTAATGTGGTTGCCTGCTTCAAGTTCTTCCCCTCTTGAATTTTCTACAATTATGGGCAATAACCTGGAATTACAAGTCAAACCCTTTCTCTTGAGCTTCTCATAGGGTTTTATACCAGCAAAGAAAAGTAAACTAAGACAGAAATTGGGACCAGGAGTGGGTTTGCTATTGTGATAAACTGGACCATGTGGCTTTTAAGCTTTTGTAACTGTTTTGTAGGAGGAATGGGAGAGTTTGGAACTTTGAGCTAAAACAGTCATTGAGTGCAAGAAGCAGAGCTTACTGGACCATTCCAGTTGAAGCTTGCAAGGCAGAATTCAGATAGCACAGACCTAGCTCATGATATTTCAGAATGTAAAGGGGCTCTATCAGTGAGTGATATAGTATCCATTCATGTGACATTTTGACATTATTCTTCTCATGTCCTAAGAAACTGAATGAAGTTAAGCTTTAAAAGGATGGACTAGTTTGTTTGGCAGAGGAAATTTCAAGAGAGAAGGGCATTCAAGCTGGTAATAATGAAGCAGCTGTGGTTGTTAAAAATATCAGCACCATTCAAGAGAAACTGCTCTGTGCTGGTACAACAGGGAACTGTTTCCTTAGGGGCAGCACACAAAAGCTAATGCTAGGCTGTGGTCAGAGAGGCTGGGTCACGTCTCAAGATGGTAGTAGAACCTGGCAAAATAACCCATCTGGTGCTGGTTTTGAAGGCATGAATAACATAAGATTGAGGGAATTCATGGATAGCATCTGAGGTCAAGCATTCTGAGTTCCTACACAAAGGCCCTGTGAAGCCATTATGTGAATGTGTGAAGGTAAAGCCTAAGTTGCACTGGATACCCCAGAATACTAGACATAGCAGAATCATGGGCATCCACTAAGGAGGGATTTAGGTATGAAGGAAGCCAGCTGTCTTAGGGTTACTATTGCTATGATGAAACACCATGACTGAAAGTAATTTGGGGAGGAAAGGGTTTATTTCACTCACAGTTCCATACAACAGTTCATAATCAAAAGCAGTAAAGGCAGGAACCACACAGGGCAGGAGCCTGGAGGCAGGAGCTGATGCAGAGGCCATGAAGGGATGCAGAACACTGGCTTGTTCAGCCTACTTTCTTATGGAACCCAGTACCACCAGCCCAGGGATGGCACCACCCCACATTGGACTGGGCCTGCTCCCATCAATCACTAATTAAGTAAATGCCCTATGGGCTTCCTACAGCCCAATCTTATGGAGGCATTTTCTCAATCGAGGTTCCCTACTCTCAGACGGCTCTATGTTTTTCAAGGCAACATAAAACTAGCAGGCATACCAGCCTAAGAAAGAAGTTGTGTCTGTGGCAAACAGCCTGGCTGGAGGAGTGGGGCTACCCAAGTCTTACAAAGTCCAGTTGATTGCTTTCCAAGCACCATATGCCAGCCACAGATCTACCAGATATAATGTTTTCTCTGCTGAATTTGGGGTTTAGTCTTTTAGTTTATTATACCTTACTATGTTCTGACTCTTTACTTTAGAAATCGGAATAATTACTATCCGTGCCCTTGTATGTTCAAAGTATACAACTTGCTTTTTAGTTTACAGTCGCTGACAATTAAGAGGCTTTGGATATTTTAAGCATCAGAATATTTGAAGACTGTGAGAACTTTTAAAGATGGACTGACACTAGGATTTACCCATTTATGGTTAGCAACACAACCTATAAAAATACATCGCAGTGCACTAATCACAAGCATGGCTTGAACACGGGCACACCTGGCTTGTGCTACATGGCTAAGTTTTGCCTCATCTCTTCCATACATAGGTGATAAAATTCATTGCAAATTACCTTTGTGCATAGCAAACTGCAGCATGATGGTGTATAAACACACTACAAACTGACCTAAGAGTACATTCTTGAAACAGATAACTGAGTCTCATCCAATCACAGCAGTAGATCTCCCCCTGTCACTGGCTACTGAGAGAACACATCTGTATAAGGAAAGCACCACGTAACACCGTGTACATATAACAAAGATGCTGTGACTCAGCCATTAGCTTTTAAATGCTACTTCCTATACTCAGCAGGTGTGCTAGTGTGCTAGTGGCTTCTCCATTGCACCTACAGTAGTTGGCAACTACAAAGACCAGAATATATTCTCATCAACCAATTTAATCAAACAGGGTCTTCAAAACTGTCTGTAAATTTGACTGTGGACTATTGATAGCACCACCCACTCTGAGAATTGCTCACCACCACATCCCAACTCACTAATGCAGTGGCAGAGTTTTATCTAGAACATAGAACCCATGAAGCTCCATAAAGTAGAAAGAGTTCAGCTCTTGCCCTGAACATAAGTTGCTTTTTAGAGTTTCATTTCCAGACTGTTAACATTTCTTTGTCATTTGGGTTGAGAGCAAACAGACTATGGGTATATAGCAAGGATAATCGATGACACTGAGATTGCAAATTTAAAAGGGAAACTGTAGGTTAGGATCTCTTCACTATGACCCATATGTCAGCATTTTTTAACATGTCTGGCAGTGATTTTTCTGGCAACTAATACATCTTTGATGAATGTCTTTAAAGCATGAGAAGGTCCCTGTTGTAAATCAGGTTTCCACTAATACAGAAGAAGCAGAAGTGTGAACTTCTGCTGCCGCTCCTGCTGCTGTTGCTTAAGCCAGCAGCTACTGCTGGGCTGCGTACATGCATTAATCAGTATGCATTTGACAGTGCTACTCTTTCTCTTCCTCTCTAAGATATGGCAATCGCACACAGGCAGGCTAGGAACCTTCTAAAACAGCAACCAAAGTATGCTGAGAAAGCTGCACATTGCTCTGTCTGCTGGCACTCTTTGGTAGGAAAGAATTCTTCCTCTTTGGAACTGGACATTCTCCATGCTTCCATTAAGTCACTGCATTTTCCAAAATCTCACTGCTCTCCATCAGCATAGTTACATTAGGGAATGAGGAAATCAGGACCCTTTGCATCCAAGCATCATTAAAAAAATGTTCTTTGTCCTGGCTAGTATTATGTCAACTTGACACGAGCTAAAATCATCAGAGAGGGGGGATCCTCAGTTGAGAAAATATCTCCATAAGATTGGGCTGCAGGTAAATCTACAGAGCATTTTCTTAATTAGTGACGGATGGGAGAGAGCCCAGCCCATTGTAGATGATGCCATCCCTGGGCTGGTGGTCCTGGGTTCTATAGGAAAGCAGGCTGAGCAAGTCAGTAAGTAGCAGCACCCCTCCATGGCCTCTGCATCAACTCCTGCCTCCAGGTTCCTGCCCTGTTTGTTTCCTGTCCTGGTTTACTTCAGTGATGGACTACAGTGTGAAAGTGTAAGCCTAATACACCCTTTCCTCCCCAACTTTTTTTTTGCTCATAGTGTGTTTTATCACAGAAATAGAAACCCTAACTAAGTCATCCTTATATGCAATAGAATCTTAGAGGGCAGGAATTGCTTTTTTAATTTTATCCCCTGAGTCACAATTATGTATCCTCTGTAAGGAGTGAGTGAAGTCCTGAATGATTGTGTATTGTTGACATGGGAAAGAGCCATGTCTAGGACCCCAATGCCTCATCCCTGTGCAAGTGGCAAAGCCTTCCCCGACTAGGCTCAGAGGTATGGAAAAGTCTTCCTTGGATCCAAATGCAAATAGTGGCAGTATGTGTAGAAAATGTCCACTATAACTGTCTCCCTTCAGACAAATTACCATCGGAAGACTGGTCTCCTACAGAGACTGACCATGCTTTTATTTGGAGGAATGTAGACTTTGGGACTTTGGATTAGAAAAGCTGTTGAATGATTTAAGTGGGGCTTATTGGGCCATACTGGTAAGAACCTGTAAAATAGTGGTACTAAGGGTAATTTGAACCATGGGGGCCTGGCTCAGGAGGTTTCAGAGAAAAAGAATATTTGTATGTGGCCTAGAGACTGTTTCTGTGATAGTTTGGTAAATTATGTAGCTGCTTTTTGCCCACATCCAGAAACTCTGCCTGAGGCTAAACTGAAGAATTTTGAATTTGTTGCATTGTCAGAGGAAATCTCAAAATAGCCTAGTATTGACTCTGTCATGTGGTTATTAGCAGTCACTCTTCAGAAGATCTATAATGAAAAGGAGCAAGCTGAGAAAGGAAAAATACAAAATGTACAATTTGAGGAAGAAAAGAGTACCAAGCTGTGGAATAGAGCTAAGTCCTGTATTTAAGAAGATAAACAGATCAGTGTAAAGCCTGATATTAAATGGAATAAAGGGGAATGGTGACTTCAGGACAAGACCCTACCCAGCCAAGCTTCCAACTTGTGAAAAGAAATTAATGAACAGCTTAGGTCCAAGCATGGTAGAACATGCCTTTAATCCCAGCACTCAGGAGACAGATGCAGCTGATCTCTGAGTTCAAAGCCAGTCTGGTCTACAGGACCAGAGTTCCAGGACAGCCAAGTTTAAGTGCTGAAGAAAACCATTGAAAACAGAAAGCTGGTGAAGATGTAATTGAACAAGAGAGTCATGTTCTAGCCCCAGCAAGCAGCAGAACTTGGCAGCTTTGGCCACAAGGTTCTTCCTTTAGAGTCAAGGAGACAAGAAAGGGTTTTGTAATCTCCCTCCAAGACTAAGGAAAGTCACTGAGGCCAGGCATATGTCAGGAATATCCCTTCATGGATGCCTAAAGAGGCCATTGTGTAAAGCTGTGAAGGCAAAGCATGGATTGCCTTGGCGACCATAAGATGTTAGAGATACCAGTGCTGTAGGATACCTGCCAAGGAAAGCTGCTAACAGGGAGTGAAACCAACCCAAGAAAGAAAAGTAAGCAGGCAGCAAAAGGAGATTGTGACACTAGACCTAGCTTGAGCATATAGGACCTCAAAGCCTGCTTCCACAATGACACACTTCCTCCAACAAGGCCACACCTACTCCAACAAGGCCACACCTTCTAATAGTGCCATTCCCTACAGGCCAAACATTAACATGAGTCTATGGGGGGGAACATTCCTAATTAAGCTGCCACATTCTACCCCCTGGCCCCCATAAACTTTTAACAATATCATAATGAAAAATGCATTTAATCCAACTCTAAAAGACCCCATACTCTATCAGTCTTAAACTTTTTAAAGTCCAAAATCTCTTCTGAGACTCATGTAATCAAGATGTAGAACTCTTAGCTCCTTCTCCAGCACCATGTTGGCCTGCATGCTGCCATGCTTCTCATCATGACAATAATGAGCTAAATCTCTGAAACTGTGAACCAGCCCCAATTAATTGTTTTCCTTTATAAGAGTTGCCATGGTCATGATGTCTCTTCAGAGCAATAAACCCCTAAGACACTGGTTTTGCACAAGTTCTGTATTTGACTTCGGTAGAAGTTGCGGTGTGACTTGTGGAAACCTCCTCCAAGAGGGCCCTGGTTGAGGAAGCTTGTGAGGGTGATAATTATGCTGGGGCTCCAACAGCAAACTGGGTGATGGAACACATTACTTTTCATTCCTACCTGTGTCAGCCAAGATTGCACAACTAGGCAGAAATAGCAAGCCTCTGTTTTAAATGGTTAAATCTGAACTTATCTCTGGAGTGGTTTCTTCTGGAACAGTAGATATCTAAAACATTGACACAAACTGAAAGGACCGAAAACGGTTCAAGGCACTGGTTCCCTCATCAGTGCACACCCTGCAGGGCTTAGGTCAAAAGTCTCCATTAGCCCCACCCGTCTTAGTCCTGCTTAGACTCGTGATGACCTTGCAATAAATAAGTATCACTACAAAGACTTTGTGTGTATCTGGTTCTCACAGCTGGTTACCTATTGTGATGTCTGACCTTATTGTACGTTACTGAAAATCTACTCGGCCTCCTAGACCTTGTTGAGTGTGACACTTTTTTTCAAAAACCAAATTCTGAAAACATTTCTTATCTAACCTTGAACTAAGGCAAGACTGCTGTACTGAGAGCAGGTCTGTGGAAGTCTGCTTCTCACAAGTCACCCCAGAGCTAAGTTACTCTACAGTCCTCTTTCTCTAAAGGCTTGGGGGTGTGTGTGATTGTTTTGTTGGGGTCTGTGGGCATTACCTCAATATTAAAGGCAGAACACTGACAGTTTTGCTTCCATTTCCTTCACAGTGATGATTCCCACCTCCTTAAAGGTTAAATCCACATGGAGAGCCAGTGCAGCAGATAGGCACATCTCAGCTCTGTTTGCTTTGGAAAGACGAAATGGAAAGTAAAGTCCAGGTCTCCCTAGAGCTTCTCTGCCTCATTCTTCTTGGACAAAAAGAAGGTGATGACTGATTGAACTAAATGAGGATGAGACATCTGGTCCACTTCATATCATTCTCCTAATCGAGGGCAACAGTTTTATGACCAAAAAAAAAAAAAAAAAAAGCATTATGGTACAACAAGCATTGTAACAAAGCAATGCAAAAGAGGGAAAGGATGTCCAAAAATCTCTGTTTAGATTCAAGATTCTATTATTAGTAGAGGTTTTTAATGCCAAGATTATCAAATTAGTATTACACCCAGAAGGCTCCATTGTCCAAGAAACAAGCAAGTAATACTTATTTGATTCTTCAACATGGTATCAGAAACAGAAATAATTTTCCAGGGCTGAGTTTATAGCTCAGAGGTAGAATGTTTACCTAGTATGTACAAGTTCAAGTTTCCATAACTAGTGGTGCAAGAAAAGAAGTAATTCTTCATAAAAATTAATTATTGGGCCAGAGAGATGGCTCAGTTGGTAAAGTCCTCTGCCACCAAGCCTGATGACTTGAGTTTGATCCCCCAGGTGAAAGGAAAGAACCAGATCTCACAAGTTGTTCTCTCACCTCCATACACACGCCACAGTACACACACACACACACACACACACACACACACACACACACACACACATATATATATACACACACACACTAATTTTTTAACTAGAAAAAATATTTTGAAGATGAAACAGCATATTGAAGTAACATACATTCTGACAGCACTGCCAGCCTCTGGGTGTGACCACCTGGTAAGCCAGGACTGTCGCTGTTGACAGAAGTGAGTGCCTTATGTGTTGGCCCATCTCTTGCAAGTGGTAGATACTGAGTACACAAAAGTATACAGAGATCTGAATGTGATGATGCACACTGGTAACCCAGCTCTGAGGAAGCAAAGAACTGGGGACCAGGAGTTCCCGCCCAGCCTGAGGTACATAATGAGACCTTATCTCAAAAATCAGAACTAGACTGAGGCAAGAGCCAAGTCTCTCCTGAGCTATTGATAGACCCATCTCCCAGTAACACAGCACAACTGATTTCTTTTTCTACCTGCAGAGGCCAGTTCTTTAGAGGACTTTTATCCTTCAATACTCTAAGAACAATATAATTTTTTAAAGTTCCATCCAAAACAGGGGTTAGAGGCTGCCTAATCCAGTGCAAGAATATCACCAACAGTACATTGAAATCCAGGCAGTTAGGTGACATGTCTAGGGCCACACTGCTAATGTTTAGAAAATTTCAAAATCTAATTTCAAAGATTGGGTGACTTTAATTAAAGTGTTGACAAAGTGATTTTCTCCCATTAATGGGTTATTGATCCATGAGAAAGAACAGTCACTGTCACTGAGATAGGTAGCCAAAAGGGTCTATCCTAAGTTAGTCAAAACCCCTAGAACACAGTTTTCCAAATTTAGTCAACAAGCTCAAACATCCAAGAAGATTCTCTCTTCATTTAGAACTAGGCTCTCCCTCTGTTTCCTAATTCATGTTTACAAAATGAAAAAAAATAAAGACTATGCCTAGGACAATGGCGCAATACTATAGTTTATAGATGGTGGATTAGTACAACCATCTTCCTATAAAGAGTCTTTCTCTATCCCACCAACCAGCTCCCAAATAATGACACAGAGACTTCTTATTAACGAAAGCTTGACCTTAGCTTAAACTTGTTCCCAACTAGCTCTTATAACTTAAATTAACCCATTTATATTAATCTATGTTTTGCCTCATGGCTTTTTACCTTTCTTTCATTCTGTATGTCTGACTCCCTCCATGTCCCATTGGCATTTCATGCATACCTAGATCCATCTCCAACTTCCTCTCTCTCTGCCCAGAAGTACCACCTATACCTCCTGCCTAGCTACTGGCCATTCAGCTTTTTATTACACAAATCACAGCAATACATTTTCATACAGTATATATTTTCATACAGTATGCAAATATCCCACAACATCTTTCAACCGGAGATATAAATTAAATATTATGGCCAGCTCTGGTGGTACCAGTTGGTAAGATATGCTAAAGAGGCGGAGGCACGAATCTGAGTTCGAGGCCAGCTTGGGCTACACTTACAAATATTGTGAACATAGCTTCTGTTGTGAACTGAGTTGAATCTTCCAAAAAAGTGGAAGCCCCAACCCTGAGTGTCTGTCAGTATGACCTTATCCGGAAAATGAATATCATTAACTGATCAAGTAGATGAGGCCATTAGGGTCGCTAGTACCTAATCCCACATTTGGTGCTCTTATAAGAAGGGAAAATTTGGACATACCCCCTGGGAGAAAGCCATATGAAGATGGGAACTTGATGTCACAAGCCAAAGAACTCCCAAGATGAGAGCACAGGGGCTGAGAGAATGCAAATACGCCACCTCTTGACACGTAGGAGTGACACATCTGGTCCCAACCTTGGGAGGAATCCCTACCACAGCTGACACCGAGGTAGATGAGGCCCTAGACACAACAACCTAACAATTTCTGGGACCCACATGTAAGAGAGAGAAAACGGACTCCTGTGGTTTTCCTCTGATCTCCACATATACTGTGGCATGTGTGTGAGCACACACATACATATACAAAATAAATATTTTTCAACGTAAAGAGTTTTTAAAAGATAATTACACTTGAGACTCTTTTTAAAGTCTCAGATATTGATGGTCACATTAAGTTGCCCTTTCCCTTAAGCTCTGTAACAGGACCCCTGCGTTTACCAGATGTGGGCATCTGTATTATTAACTTTTTGTGTGGCTGTGACTGAACCTGGCAAAAGCAACTTAAGGAACCGTTTGTTTTGTTTAAGTCTTGAAGGTGATGTCCACCAGAGCAAAGGAGCCATAGTAGCCGGACTGGGAAGGAGCTGGTCACCTTGTGCCCAGTCAGGGAAGCACTCCACTCCCCTTCCCCTTTGTATTGAGTCTGGGACTTCACCCATGCCTCCACTGCAGGTGGCTCTTCCTGCCTCAGTCAACCCTGTCTGGGAAGTCCCTCACAGATGTGCCTGGATGTTTGTCTCCTTGGTGATTCTAAATCCTGTCAACATTCTCGATTACCCTCAGAGCCTCTCTCTGTCTGAACATCTTAGCTAACTAGTAATGTAGTTCATTCTGTAAGGAAGGCAGAGACTGGCAAGAACCCAGCAGGCATCTGGATGGAAGGTAACCACTTGGCTGCCTGGGCTGAAGAGTTGGCCTTTGTGGTGGTATTGTATTCCCCAAAATACTGCACACACTAATAAACTTATCTGGGGTCAGAGACAGAACAGCCACAATATTAAACATAGAGGTTAGGCAGTGGTAGCACACACCTTTAATCCTAGCATTCCAGAGGTAAAAATCCCTCTGGATCTCTGTGAGTTCAAGGTCATATTGGAAACGGCCAGGCAAGGTGACACACACCTTTAATCCCAGAAAGCGAGCCTTTAATCCCAGGGAGTGGTGGTAGAAAGCAAAAAAGGTATATAAGGCGTAAGGACCAGAAACTAGCAGCATTTGGCAGGTTGAGCTTTCAGGCTTCTAGCAGCACAGTTCAGCTGAGAGCCATTCTGAATGAGGACTCAGAGGCCTCTAGCCTGAGGAAACAAGACCAGCTGAGGATCCAGCGAGGTGAGGTAGCTGTGGCTTGTTCTGGTTCTCTGATCTTCCAGTTCACCCCAATACCTGGCTCAGGTTTGATTTTATTAATAAGAACTTTTAAGATTCCTGCTACAGGCCTTTCAAGGTTTTCTTTAAAGAAGCGAAAGTCTAGGGCTGGAGAGATGGCTCAGTGGTAAAGAGAGCCTACTGCCCTTCCAAAGAACCCACACAACTAACAGTTCCAGGAGATCCAACACACACACACACACACACACACACACACACACACACACACACACACACACACGATAAAAATAAAATCAAAACCAAGAGGCAAAAGTAAAATTGAGTCTCAGAAACTTCAGCATTCAAATGAACTGTAGGAAAATTAGGGAATATCCAGCTCTGAGAGTGAGCCCTGCCTGCTGCCAGAACTTGCATGTTTCTTAGATGGCTCTGTCTTCATAGGACAGGCACCAAAACCCACAGTTAAGTCCTGAGGGTTCACCCCACTGCTAACATCAGCTGATTTCCACCACACACTTTAGTCCCTGGGAACTCTCCTACCTTTTAGTGATTTCTACTGCAAGTGCCACACTTCGGGTTCTATCCCTGCCACTAAATCAAAAGTGCCTCTGAGCTCAGCTAAGGGCTACCTGCTAAAACCATACATAGTTCATACTAGAGAAAATAATTAACCAACCATAGCTGTCCTAGAAGAAACAGTAATATTCAAGCTGCACCTGAGTGGCACATGACTCCAGCCACTGAAGAGAAAAATGTGGAGGTGGAGGCTGCCTGGTGGGGTTATTAACTCCCTTCAGGGCTAGAACCAGGAAAGCATGTGGCTTTTAAGTGATGTGCTGCTGCAGGCCATTACAGAACATACAGCAGATGACAAACAGTATTCTACAGATTGACCTACCAAATGAGTAACTCTGTGCGGGGAGCCCCGTTAAACAAGATCCATGGGGCGGCCCCACTAGGCACAGTCTGTTGGGAAGTTCCTGGGGTAGCCCCACTAGGCAAGGTCCATGGAGGAGAACCATTAAACATAATCCATGGGGTGGCTTCACTAGGCAAGGTCCATGGTGTGACTGGCTGTGGATACCGGCTGTTTTCTGTCTGTGACTTTCTCGTGAGCCTCCACCTTTCCTCCCTAGAAAGAAGAGCTGTGGGGTCCTTTCCACAGCCCTTTGGTGGTCTGTTTTGTACCTTTTGGGCACAGTTGTCAGTAACTGGTCAGAAAGAAGATTTTTTTTCTTATTCTGTACAATTTTGATGAATAAAATATACTTTCACAACCAGGCCTTTAGCTAAAGACCTTAGCAAATTCAAAATAAGAATAGTTGCCCTGGAGACGAAGTGCTTAAGGACAAGTTCCCAGGAGTTTGGCAAAGTCAGGTGTAAAACAGCGTCAGTGCCAGTTTTTTTGCTGACAGAAAAAGCCTAATGGACGACAAAGACATAACTCACAGTCTCCATAACTGACTTTCTGCACGTATTCCTAACCTCATTTTTATATTATAAAATTCAAGGTCCAGGTAACTGTTTATGCAGGATAGAAGAATATGTCTTAAGATTTGGGGCACTTTCTAGGTCACTGTCCCTTGTCCTGCTACGTGGCTCTCTGCCTGCTTCATAGACTATACATCAGGGAATCTGGCTGACTCCCAACCTTTGCCCAGGCTATGATCAGCATGGCTTTTTCAAACCTGAGAGAAAAACCTTGTGATTTTCTTATGTGTTTATAGAATGGCTCTTTCTCTTTTGTTTACTTAAGAAATGTAAAATAGCCTTCAACGAGCAGCTCTTATATTGGCTAGAGTTTTCCTGTGAGAGAGATTTTTTAGGAGATGCAGTAATCAAGTTATCTTCTGAACGTGTGGACCTGTCCTTTTCGCCTAAGACATTTTCCTAAGCCCGCACTACTCTGAGGTCTTCTTTTAGCTACCCTGGAACAGACTGGGAGCTGGTCTCTCGGTGTGATATCTGGCACCAAATACAGGGACCAGTAAAAAGATAATCAGGAAATTACCCAGGGGAGAAGGGGCAATTTCCATGGAGGTAAAGCCCCAGCTGCGAGTGTTCGAGAGGGAAACTCTCTAAAGGTCAGCTTCAGATAGTCCTCACTCTTGGATTCTGCAGATCCCTCGGTTGGGAGCACTGGGTAAAGAAGGGTGAATAGTTTAGCCCCTGCCCCCAACTTTTCTTAAGGCCTTTCCTTGTAGTCTTTTTCCCTGGGGACCGGTCAAACGGAATCTAGGGAGAAGCAGTTATTCGTTGAAATTATCACACACACTCAAGAAGAAAAGGATTGAAGTCAGGATTCTAGCCAACTTAATGAATTCCTTAGGTTTGTACAGTTGGTCAGTCCCTGGTTTCTAGACCATGGGACCCTTAGATGTAGAAACATGGGATGCAGTGGGGATGGATATTAAAAACTGGTATACTAGGAACAGAAGAGTGGGCATGCCCCTAACAGCTTTCTCCATTTGGAATGTACTAAGACAAACTTTAGCTAGTGATCAAGAACTTAGGCACAAACCAGAACAGGGGCCGCCTGTTTCTTCTTTCCCTCACCCCACCTCCTCCCCATGAGGGAACGCCCTTACTATAACCTCACTCAAAAAAAAGAAAGAACACTAACCCTTTAATAAGGGACCCTAAGGAAAGCAACTCAGAAAAGAATTCTGATAAATCAGATGAGGAAAAATCAAGCTCTGAGGAGGGAGATGGTTTGGGAGAGGAGGTAATAGATTATCATAACCCTGAACACCTTCCCCTGCAGCAATGTGGAAGATGTCTACATGTGGACTTATCTGTAGATTTACACCATATCTTAGAATAGATCAGGGAAGCTCAACCTTGTGAGACACAACTCAAGTATCCCATCTCCTTCTTTACCAGGTACTGATAGAGTTGGATAGAGAGCAGTGGAATAAGAATGGCCACCAACTGCCACCAACAACCTCATTCCTGTCCCAGAAGCCAGCCCAGTCAACATCATATGCTGATGGCCAAACCCTAGTCCCTCCGGACATGCTGCATTTGAAATATACTTGTTATGGGTATAATTAGCCAAGGTGAAGCCACACTGGAGCAGGGTGAGCTCCTAATCAATATGACCACAACTCAATGAGGGAAAATTTGATCACAGACCACACTCAGAGAGAACAGCAAGTGACAGAAGACAGAGCCATGCTCCTAAAAAACACAGAAAGCAACAAATGTCCAGCAAAGCAGCTGTAGCTACAGAAGGCAGGGGACAGACTACCTTCACAGCTCTCAACACAAAGGATCCTCTTTTTTTTAACTTTCTTTTCGTTTATTCTTTGTGTCTTTCACATCATGCATTTTGATCCCATTCATTTCCTTTCCCTGCGTATCTGCCTTCTGCCCTTGCAGCCACCACCCAACCACCCCCAAAATAAAATTTAAGAAAAAAAAAATTAAAAGGAAAAGAAATAAAAGGGAAAAATCTTGTCATCACATGCTGAAGTGTGACATAGTGAGTCATGCAGTAAACTCCTTTTGTCCATATATCTATTTGCAAGTGTTCATTGCAAAGAGCCATCGGTCTAGTTTAAGGCCTCTGGTTTCTGCTACACTATCCACCTGGGGCCCCCACTGGAACACCTCTTGGTTATCCTGCTGTTGGCTGTGTTGTGAAAATCCTGCAGCTTTGGTTCTGCAGGACCAGCTCGTTCACATGCTCCAGCAGATCACAGATCTTAACACCAACTGGAAAATAATCGGGAACATGGTACATGTGCTTTTGGTGGGTGTTGTGCATTTAAACACTTTTTCCAAATTGCTGGTACTATTTGGGGAGATCTAGGAGATACGGCCTTGATGAAGGAAGTATGTCATTAGGAAACAGCTTTGAGGTTTCAGAGCCTCACTTCATTCCAAGTTTGCTCTCTGATTCTTGCCTGTAGTTCAAGATATGAGAGTTCCCATACCCCCTCATCCCCCTTCCCCCATGACCCCTCCACCCTGTCCTGCTCCTTCTGCATCATCTCTCTGCTCTGAAATCATGGATTCTCACCCTTTGGAACCACAAACTCTTTTTTTCTATAAATTGCTTGGTTGTGGTATTTTATCATAGCAACAGTAAAGTAACTAATCAGTGCCTCTGAGAGGAGAAGCATGGCAATCCTGATAGTGCCGGAAGCCTACAGGCTAACTGGCTGCTTGAAGCATCAGGATAGCCAAAGTTTCAGCTCCCTGATGGACCCACCTCCTTCATGTGCCTCAGACTTTCTTGACCTTCAAGGAATGGATCACAGTAAGCACCCTTCCAAGAACATAGCTCTGAGTGCAAAACTCACAGAAATTCTGTGCCACCTGTGAGTCCTGGCCCTTGCTGCATGTGTACCTTTCTTCCTGAAGAGGTGGGTTCCCTGCAAATGAGTCCTACGGGGAAGTGTAAGCACAGTCAGCAATTTTTCACTCTCAGTTCTTGCCAAGTCCATCTCATCCCTGCCGGCTCAAGTTCTATAACACTTACGAACATTCCACACAGGATTGGGTATACCCAGGGCTTAAGGGGGATGCTCTCTATAGCATGCCAGACTAAGTGTGTATTCCTGAAATGTTTCTTTTCATTTTTTTTTCCAGAGACCACATTCTCTGTCATAGGTTAATGTTATCACATCTTCAAGGCTGGGTCCTCTGATATTCCTGGAAATTTTAAATATTTTCAGATGTCTTCACTACTTTTGCATATGTATGAGTACAACTATAGGAAGAAGTTTAAGGCAGGTATTATGACAAATACTGTACTCCTGACACTTAAAAGGCTGAAACAGGAGGATCATGAACTGCAGGCAAGTCTAGGCTATATATATTAAAACTTGGAATTAAAAAAAAATAAATCAAATTGAATCACAGCCCCAGCAGCCAGGCAGGAGGCAGGTCTCCTGTGACCAGGAATCTGCTACACCACCACCACCACCAGAGGCACCAAAGCCCCCTGGAGGCACAGCCCCCACTTACACCAGTTGGGAGAAGAGGTGAGTGGCTGATCTCCTGGCTGGAAGTCCAGCTCTTTAGGCCCCAGGTCCCAGGGCACATTCTACACCCTTCCCCACCCATCCCAAACCCAGCAACTGGGCAGCAGTCAAATCTCCATGCCTTTGTACCACCATCCCCAGGGGCATCAGAGGTCCACAGAGGCACAGGCTCTACCTGCACCAATTGGAGGAAGAATCAACACCTGTACCTATAATTACCCCAGCCCAGATGGGTAGATGGCAGTGTAAGAATACATTCAACAACATAAAAAGCAATATGGTTCCACCACAGCAAGACCTGAACATTCCAATGCAGATGAAGCAGAAGAAAAAGACCTTAAAAATAACTTTATGAAGATGATAGAGGCCCTTAAAGAGGAAATGAAAATTTTCCTTAAAGAAATGGAGGAAAAGACAAACAAAAAATTGGAAGAAATCAACAAATCCCTCAAAGAAAGCTAAGAAATCCAAGAAATCAAAAAATCAAATAGGTGAAAGAAACAGTTCAAGACTGAAAAATTGATATAGAGGCAATAAATAAAACATAAATCGAGAGAATTCTGGAAATGGAAAATCTGGATAAATGAACAGGAACTACAGATGCAAGCATAACCAACAAAATACAAGAGATAGAAGAGAAAATCTCAGGCATTGAAGATAGGATAGAGGAAATAGATTCACCAGTCAAAGAAAATATCAAATCCAACAAATTCTTAAAACAAAACATCCAGGAAATCTGAGAAGCCATGGAAAGACCAAATCTAAGAATAATAGGGATAGAAGAAGGAGAAGAATTCCAGCCCAAAGACACAGAAAATATATTCAACAAAATCATAGATGAAAATTTTCCCAGCCTAAAGAAGGACATGCCTATGAACATATAAGAAGCTTACAGAACACCAAATAGATTAGACTTAAAAAAAATCCTCTCGCCACATAATAATCAAAACACCAAACATACAGAATAAAGAAGAAATATTAAGACCCTCAAAAGAAAAAGGTCAAGTAACATATAAAGACATACCCATCAGAATTACACCTGACTTCTCAATGGGGACTCTGAAAGCAAGAAGGTTCTGGACAGACATTTTGTAGATACTAAGAGAGCATGGATGCCAGCCCAGACTACTACACCCAGCAAAACTTTCAATCACCATAGATGGAGAAAACAAGATATTCCATGACAAAACCAGATTTAAGCAATACCTAATCGCAAATCAAGCCCTACAGAAAGCACTAGAAGAAAAACTCCAACCCAAGGAAATTAGCTATACCCATAAAAACACAGGCAATAGGTAATGTCACACCAAGAAATCTCAAAAAAGGGAAACACACACACACTACCAACAAGAACAACAAAACCAAATAATAACAGGAATTAACAATCACTGGTCATTAATAACTCTTAATAGCAATGGACTCAATTCACCTATAAAAAGACACAAGCTAGCAGAAAGGGTACAAAAAACAGGATCTATCCTTCTGTTGCACACAACAAATGTACCTCAACTTCAAAGACAGACATTAGCTCAGAGTAAAGGGTTGGGAAAAGATTTTCCAATCAAATGGACCTAAGAAACAAGTTGGTGTAGCTATCCTAATATCTAACAAAATAGACTTCAAACTAAAATTAATCAAAAGAGAGAGAAGACATTTTATATTCATCACAGGAAAAATCTATCAAGAGGAAGTCTCAGTTCTGAACATTTACGCCCCAAACACAATGGCACTCACATATGTAAAAGAAACATTACTTAAATGTAAATCAAACCCCACACATTAATTGTGGGAGACTTCAATACACCACTTTCACCAACAGACAGATCTGCCAGAAATAAACTTAACAGAGAAATAAGGAAATTAACAGATGTTATGACTCAAATGGACTTAACACACATGTATAGAACATTTCAACCAAATACAAAAGAATATACCTTCTTCTCAGCACCTCATGGAACCTTCTCTAAAACTGACCACATACTCAGTCACAAAGCAAATCTCAATGGATACAAAAAAAAATGGAACAACACCCTGTATCTTCTCAGATTATTGTGGCTTAAAGTTAGAATTCAACAGCAACACAAATTACAAAAAGCCTCCAATCTCATGTAAACTGAACAATGTGCAACTGAATCACCACTGGGTCAAGGAAGAAATAAAGAAAGAAATCAAAGACTTCCTAGGATTTAATGAAAATGAATGCACAACATACTCAAACTTATGGGACACTATGAGAGCAGTGCTAAGAAGAAAGTTCATAATACTAAGTGCCTACATAAAGAATGTGGAGAAATCTCATATCAGTAACTTAACAGCACATCTGAAAGCTCTAGAACAAAAAGAAACAAACTCACCCAGGAGGAGTAGACAACAGGAAATAATCAAATTGAGGGCTGAAATCAATAAAATAGAAGCAAAGAAAACAATACAAAGAGTCAATGAAACAAATAGTTGGTTTTTTGAGAAAAATCAACAAGATAGACAAGCTCTTATCTAAACTAACCAAAAGGCAGAGAGAAAATATCCAAATTAACAAAATCAGAAATGAGGCCAAAAGGCATAGAGAAAATATCCAAATTAACAAAATCAGAAATGAAAAGGGGGACATAACAACAGACAACAAGGAAATCCAGAGAATCATTAAGTCATACTTTGAATACCTATACTCCACAAAATTGGAAAATCTAAAAGAAATGAACAATTTTCTGGATAAGTACCACTTACCAAAATTAAATCAAGACTAGATAAACAATTTAAATAGACCTATAACCCCCAAGGAAATAGAAGCAGTCATTAAAAGTCTCCCAACCAAAAAAAGCCCAAGACCAGATGGTTTCAGTGCAGAGTTCTACCAGAATTTCAAAGAAGAACTAACATCAATACTCCTCAAATTGTTCCACACAATAGAAACAAAAGGAACAATGCCATACTCTTTTTATGAGGCTACAGTTACTCTGATTCCCAAACCACACAAACCCAACAAAGACAGAATTACAGACCAATCTCCCTCATGAACATTGATGCAAAAATACTCAATAAAATAGTGGCAAACTGAATCCAAGAATACATCAAGAAAACCATCCACCATGATCAAGTATGCTTCATCCCAGAGATAACAAAAATCTGTAAAAGTAATCCAGCATATAAACAAACTGAAAAAAAAACCCACATGATAACCTCATTAGATGCTGAAAAAATCTTGCACAAAATCCAACACCCCTTCATGATAAAGGTCTTGGAGAGATGAAGGATACAAGAAACATACCTAAACATAATAAAGGCAATATATAGCAGGGCAACAGCCAACATCAAACTAAACAGAGAGAAATTCAAAAGTGGTTCCACTAAAATCAGAAACAAAACAAGGCTTTCCACTCTCCCCATATCTATTCAATATAATACTCAAAGTTCTAGCTAGAGCAATAAGATAACAAAAAGAGATCACAGGAATACAAATTGGAAAGAAAGAAATCAAACTTTCGCTATTTGCAGATGATATGGTAGTATAAGTAAATGACCCCAAAAATTCTACCAGGGAACTTCTACAACTGATAAACACCTTCAGTAATGTGGTAGGATACAAGATTAACTCAAAAAAAATCAGTAACCTTCTCATATACAAATGATAAGCAGGCTGAGAAAGAAATCAGGGAAACATCTCCCTTTACAATAGCCACAAATAACATAAAATATCTTGGGGTAACTCTAATCAAGCAAGTGAAAGACCTGTATGATGAGAACTTTAAGTCTTTAAATAAAGAAATTCAAGAAGATATCAGAAAAAGCAAAGACCTCCCATGCTCTTGGATAGTCAGGATCAACATAGTAAAAATGGCAATCTTACCAAAAGCAATCTACAAATTCAATGAAATCCCCATCAAAATCTCAACACAATTCTTCACAGACCTTGAAAGAACAATACTCAACTTCATATGGAAAAACAAAAAACCCAGGATAGCCAAAACAATCCTGTACAATAAAGCAACTTCAGGAAGCATCACCATCCCTGACTTCAGGCTCTACTATAGTTATAGTAATAAAAACAGCTTGGTATTGACACAAAAACAGACATGTGGATCAATGGAATCAAATTAAAGACCTTTATTAAGTCACACACCTATGAACACCTTGTTTTTGACAAAGAAGCCAAAATTGTACAATGGAAAAAAGAAAGCAGCTTTAAAAAATGGTGCTGGCATAACTGGATGTTGACATGTAAAAGAATGCAAATAGATCCATATCTATCACCATGCACAAAACTCAAGTCCAAGTGGATCAAAGACTTCAACATAAATCCGGTTACACTGAACCTGATAGAAAAGAAAGTGGGAAGTAGTCTTGAACGCATTGGCACAGGAGACTACTTCCTAAATATAACACCAGTAGCACAGACACTGAGAGCAACAATCAATAAATAGGACCTCCTGAAACTGAGAAGCTTCTGTAAGGCAAAGGACATGGTCAATAAGACAAAACGACAGCCTACAGAATGGGAAAAGATCTTCACCAACCCCACATCTTACAGAGGGCTGATCTCCAAAATATATAAAGAACTCACGAAACTAGACATCAAAATACCAAATAATCCAATTAAAAAATGGAGAACTGATCTAAACAGAGAATTCTCAACAGAAGAATCACAAATGGCTGAAAGACATTTAAGGAATTGTTCAACATCCTTAGCCATCAGGATAATGCGAATCAAAATGACTCTGAGATCCCATCTTATACCTGTCAGAATGGCTAAGATCAAAAACACTGATGACATTTTATGTTGGAAAAGATGTGAAGCAAAGGGGAACACTCCTCCACTGTTGGTGAAGGTGTAAACTTATACAACTACTTTGGAAATCACTATAGCTATTCCTCAGAAAATTGGGAATCCATCTACTTCAAGGCCCAGCAATGCCACTCTTGGGCATATGCCCAAAGGATGCACAATCATACCACAAGGACACTTGTTCTACTATGTTCATAGCAGCATTATTCATATAGCCAGAATCTGGAAACAACCTAGATGTCCCTCTACCGAGGAATGGATAAAGAAAAAGTGGTACATTTACACAATGGAATATTACTCAGCTGTTAAAAAAAAAGAAAAAAGAAAAAAAAACAGCATCATGGAATTTGCAGGCAAATGGATGGAACTAGTAAAAACCATCCTGAGTGAAGTAACCCAAACCCAGAAAGACAAACACTGTATATCCTCATAAGTGGATATTAGATGTAAAGCAAAGGATAACCAGGCTACAAACCACAACCCCAGAGAAGCTAGGTAATAAGGAGGACCCTAAGAGGGACATGGATGGATTGCCCTAGGAAGGGGAAATAGATAAGATCTCCTAGGTAAACTAAATGGGGGGCGGTGGGATGGTCTAGTTGAGGAAGGGACAGAAAGGGAGAGCAAGAAAGAGATATCTTGATAGAAGGAGCCATTTTGAGGTAAGGGAGAAACCTGGTACTAGGGAAATTCCCAGGAACCCACAAGGATGACCCCAGCTAAGACTCCAAGCAATCGTGGAGAGGGTGCCTGAACTGGCCTTCCCCTCTAATCAGATTGATGACTTCCATAATTGTTGTCATAGAACCTTCATGCTGTAACTGATGGAAGCAGATCCAGAGACCCACAGCTAAGTACTGAGCAGAGCTCCTGGAG
This sequence comes from Peromyscus nudipes, assembly GCA_902168325.1. NCBI lineage: Eukaryota > Metazoa > Chordata > Mammalia > Rodentia > Cricetidae > Peromyscus > Peromyscus nudipes. The sequence goes on along the minus strand of CABHPH010143853.1, from coordinate 27,835 downwards.
TCCCGTCGAAGAAAGAGAGGAGAGATTATAGGAGCAAGTGGGGGGAGGGGGTCAAGATCATGATGGGGAAATGCACAGAGACAGCTGACCTGGGTTAGTGGGAGCTCATGGACTCTAGATTGACAGTTGGGGAACCTGCATGGGACCAAACTAGGCCCTCTGAATGTGGGTGACAGTTGTGTGACTTGGGCAGTTAGTGGAGCCCCTGGCAGTGGGACCAGGATTTATCCCTAGTGCATGAGCTGGCTTTTTGGAGCCCATTCCCTATGGAGGGATACCTTGCTCAACCTTGATGCAGGGGAAGGAGCTTGGTCCTGCCTCAATTTAATGTTCCATGGGAGGCCTTATCCTCTCTGAGGAGTGGATGGGGGGGTCAGGGGAAGGGGGATGGGAAGTCAGGAGGGAGTGGGAGACTGAGGTTGGTATGTAAAATGAAAAAATATATATAAATAAGTAAACAATATAAAATAAAATTGAGTGCTGATCATTTGAGTAATGTGAAAACTCCTGAATCAGGCATGGGGAGTACTTCACAGTGACTGTAATGATTGTGAACTAAAATGCTAGTAAAAAAAAAAAATCACATCTATGCTGAAGTTACTACAAGACTGATTGACTGATTAGAACATGATTGTGGAGAGTTAGAATGTGCCAATGCAGAGTAGATTGTCTTGAGTTATCTATAGCCCTCTTTATAACCAGCTATTTATTGCTCATCTCTGTGTCTGGCCTCACACCCTATAGACCATCAGGCAAACCTTCCAGAATTCACCCACCACTGGTTTTCACCAACCCATAGTCTAAGCATGTCATCAGACAGCACCTGTAGTCTATAGCAGTGACTCCCCATTTTCTGTAGCCCACATTCCTGGTGTTTCCACCAACATATTTGAAAAGTGCCTTGATTTATGACTTTCTTTTGTCCTGTAACATTTAAAATTCATAGAACTATAATCATGTTGGAACATGGTATTTGGGGTAACTCGAAACCATGTTCCCCAGCCATAGTTGTTTTCATTTCTATTTCATAGTGCTCCCACTGAGTATAGTAATTATATATGTGATGGTATGGTGTTTATTTGATATTTTCAGGATCTATAATTAATTGAAATTTAGATTAATCAATCAAGCATTGTGCTACAGATTGTTCTAGCAATATTTGTTATTGATTTTTCTGTTTAATATGTAAAATATTGAAGCTTTATTTACTTAAAATGTTTGTAAAATTCTTTGCTATCAGTGCAGGGGTAATATGTTCAGTATAAAGTATATGCCTGTAAGAAATTTTTAACTAAAGAAAAAAGATTAAATGTTAAAACAATTATTTGAGTGAATAAACTCAAGATAAATGAAACCAATGTTAAAGGTGGCACACCACTAATTTATCACCCGAAAAGCCACAATTGACAATCTGTTGATCATCTGCAGTGTCCTGTCTGTGAACTTGGCCAGCTAACCACTGCCTGCTGAGTGCCCCCAGGGTGGCTCTGTACAACACTGAAGGACTCTCCAACAGTGCAAGTGTCTCTATGGGCGACATTTTGCTTTCATGTTATGTTGCTTTTACATGAATCTAAGCTACTAAATAAACAGAAACAGAAACTAAATACTGATTGCTATGGTGCCCATGGCAAGTAATTAAATAATCACTTTGTTGGCTCTGAGTCTAAGTTTACAGTGTAATATTATGAGTCAAGCTCTGTTACACCAAAAAGGGGAGCGTATAGAATGGCGTATTTTTTTCACAGTGTTGAGCCATTCACTGAAAACTTACCAAATAATGTAAGGAATTTGGGGTTTGTAAAGAAGCTCAATTTATAGGAATTTTTTTATTTAGTCGGTTTTCGGGCTGGGGCTATATTGACAGACTATTCTTATATGGCACCCTGTCTGCAGGGTCCTAAGCTCACCCAAGGACACAGCCCACCACTGCATACTTTTGCTGTATAACTGCTTCAGCAGCAGCAGTCTCTGTAGACATCCAGAGGTTGTGGTTCCTGCAAAGTAGCTCCTGTCTCCAAGGACTGGAGGAAGATAGAGTAAGCCAGTCACCTACAGTCCCCATATGGAGGCCAGTTCCACCTGAGGCTGCTGAATATCATCCACAGGGATGACACAAGCCACATGAGTCTCCCTGCTTGGACAACCTCACCATGTCAATTAAACAAATAGGATCTATATGTTTCTATGCTGAGTGCTCACAACATACTCAGGGCTAAATGTGTCCTCAGCTGGCCATACTGTTATCATTCTCAATTTGCAGGTTTGGAAATAGCAGCCTAGCAGGACCTTGTGGATAGTTAGCAAACTAAAATGCCAATTATGTCTTGATAAATTAATTGTACATGTGCTAACTTTTACACACACTACATATGATAAATGGCCTAAAGAAGGTTTTCTGAACAAGTGAGAAATGCTGCAATCTACTGAGAAGTCATGGGCACCAGGGACATTCTTCTCATGTTGTGAGACAGGTGATAAATAATAAACACATCACTGAACCAAGTACCAGAGGGGCTCCAGCCTGAATCTTTTGAGAACCTACTCAAAGACTGAGCCTATCTCCACATCAGAAAGGCTGTGGCAGAGTTGGTGGATTTCCCAATACTCCTTCCAACTCCAATCTTCTGGAGGCATGTGTAATGGTTGGCTCTGTAGTCAGAGCAACCAGGATCTCAAGTGAAAATAGTTCCCTCTTGACCTTGTAAGAATCTAAAGCTTATCACTTAAATCATCTCATCCTACTCCACTATTCCCGAGAGAGTGCAGTCACTCACCCTACCTCAGAAAGACACATGCCAGACAGATGGACAAGCCTACACAGCCCTCTGACTCCACATCTACACCCATTGGTAATGCCCTGATTCTTCTCTTTATCTACTCACTGCTACGCACTGAAATACTTTGGTGGCTTTATTATTATTAATTAGTTCTGAAAATTGTAGTGCCAATATGAGAAATTAGTGTCATTCAAGTTATAAACCCGGAGCCATATAAAACTTCCTCTCTAAATCAGGAGCAGAGTTCTTAAATGTGTCCCAGATTTTATCCTCTCTGTATTCACTTCATGTCTTGGACCTGGCTCTTCTGAAGCTTCCGATACCCATCCTATTTCAGACTGCCTCCACACATCCATCCTGTCCACCACACCATGGGCTGCTGTGACATTTATCTCTGTGATTTATAAATGCCAATGGTTCCTGAAAACCTAGAGCTGACCACATCTGTTTGATCCTCTCCGGTAATTCCATAAGGTTCTAAGGATGTCCCAAATCTCAGTCAGGATCTCATGATTTTCCACATGAGTGTATTTTTCCAAACTCATCTGCAGAAAAATACCTCATAAGAGAAATAAGTACTACTGCTTCCCTACCTGAGATACCTCATAGGAGAAATAAGTACTACTGTTTCCTATACCTGAGATACCTCATAGGAGAAATAAGTACTACTGTTTCCCTACCTGAGACCAGGGCTCAGCAGCTGGGCCCCTGCTGCTTCTGTCACCTTCCGCAGACCTGCTACACCATTCAGCAGACATCTACATTTAAGTGAATTTACAGATAGTCTCCCTTTCTAAAGCCTATTTATAAAATGTTATAGGTTAGTCACCATTCCTTTCCAAAAATAAAAAGGCAAGAAGAAATAAAGCACATAGTATACCTGTAATTCCTCAAGCATATGCAGAAACCCTTTTGTTACATCAAGAGAAGATTCTGAGCCAACTGCTGAGCTTGTTGTGAGCTTGTTCTGCCTATGATGGTCGGAGACAATGGTGGTGTTTGCATTGTCAACAGTGTTACCTACAGCAACAGCAAACTCCTCACATGACCCCTGGCACAGAGAGATGCTGGCTGGGATACACAACTGTTGTTATGAGGCAGTGAGTACAGCCCTCTCCATCTGAGTAAGAATTGTTCAAACTACAGCAGATAAATTAGATATCAGACAAAATAACTTTGTTCTTTTTTTAACCACTCCATCTTTTGTGGTGTGTCATATAGCATGGCATAGAATCAAAGAAGCATTTTACTTCATTTTGAAGTTGGTATTTTTTAATAGATGTTTGGGGAACTGTGCTGTAATCTAGCTGGATACCAAGAAGTTTGGTCATGAGCCCATAAATAAGTAAATTGGTTCAGTTGCCCTGTTTTCTTTAAATACAAGCCTGGGGAAAGACAACTTCTTCTGTCTTCCAAGAATTAACAGATCAGATATCTGTAGGGAGACAGCTGTCAATATGCATGCTCTCTCACCCTGCAGCTATGCCTCCAACAACTGTATAAGCAGATATTTGAGCTACACGAAGCAGATATTATGCAGTGCAGATAGCCGAGGTGGGAGAGGAATATACCCATCTCTCAAATTCTCCGTTATATTGATTTTGGTCATCTGGACCCCTGGATCAAGGTTTCAGGCTCTTTGTTCTTGTTTATTTCAAAGGCTTTACTAAGTTATAACTGATATACAAGGATTTTCTAGTATTTAATGCATACAATTTGATAAATTTCAAGATATACTTATACCTATGAAACCATTATTACAGTCAAGATAATAAATATGTCCAACAACCACCTAAGATTCCTTGTATCTTTTTATTTGATTGGGAGAATCATTGTGCAAATAGCTTACATGGGATATTCTCTTAACTTTTTTTGAGACAAGATCTCATGTATCCTAGGCTAGCCTTGAACTCCTGATTCTCCTGCCTTTATTTCCCAAGAACTAGTATTACAAACATGCACCACACTCCAGGCTCCATTTTTTAATCACACAATTATTGTTTAGAGACACTCCATTTGCACAGAAAATATGTAGAAACTTATTCACCCTACAAAAATGAAACAGTATACCCTTTGGTCGTTATCCCTCCATCCTCTGCCCCATCCTCAGCAGCCACCGTTCTGCTGTCTACTCTTCCTATGATCTTGACTGCTTCAGAACCCATGCATAAAGGGATCATGTGGTTACCTGCCCTTTACTGCCTGGCTTACCACCCTCATAGTGTGCTCTGGGTGCATGATGCTGTTCTAAATGGTAAAGTTTCCTTGCTTAAAGTAATTATATGCATATATGTGTACGTGATATCATATATGGAGGGGAGTTCTCATCCATTCGGCTGTCAGTAGTGTTGAAATTTCTAGCCACTCCCCCATAACTACACATGTACTGGCAAGACACTTAGTCATTCCAGGGGCCTTACATCCTACATAATCCATGCGCTGGGTAGTCATGTAACTTGCACACAGTGTGATCATGTAATCTATGCACATGCATGGCATAGCTACACAAGCCCATATGCGCATGTGTGGGGGAATCCATAAAAAGCGGATCACAGACCCCTTCTTCCTCTCTCCCTACATGATCTTCAACAGGCCTAAGCACATCCCCTCTGTCCTCTTTCCCCTAATAAACTCTTATAGTGAGTTTTGTCGTGCCTTGTGGCTTTTCTCGCAGGGTAAACCGTGCTGCCTAATGAATAACACAGCACCACATAATAACTAACAAGTAGGCACTTCACTGTTTTTACTTCTTGACTATGGTGAACAACATTGCACATATGCATGATACTATCCAAAACTTCAGCTCTTAGCTACACCCAGACGTGAGGCCGCTGGCATATGGTATCTCTATTTGTGTTTTCTGAGGTATCTCTATAATATTTTCTGTAGCTGTTGGGCCATTTCATACTCTGTCCTCCAGTAGTGTACAAAGATTCCAATTTCCTCACATCATTATAAACATGTAGAAGCTTTTAATGATAGACATCCTGTGTGTGAGGTGGCAGCTCACTGTAAGCAGTTTTTTTTAATGATCAACAGTGTCAACCATTTCTGACATCACTGAGTGCCATTTGAATATTGTCTTGAGAGAAAAAGTCTGTTCAAGTCCTTTGCTTTTGCCTATGTTTTCACCCAGATTTTTTTGGGGGTCGGGGGATTTGCTATTATTTTGTAGTCTCCTACTCATTTTAATACTTAGGACAATGTTACACTCTGCTTGGTTTTATTTTCAACTTAGAAAATATCTTTTGGTAAAATAGAACATACAAAAGGCTAAGTTCCTTCAAACATTACCTTGGAATGTAGTTACGGAGCACAGTTGTATCTGGAAGAATCTATGCCTCTTGAAGCACCATTTCTTGACCAGTTAAGCAGGAGAGAGCAGGGTGGTACAGGAGGGAAGCCCTGGCTGGCCAGCCAGAAGCCTAGGGGCTGCTATGCTGCTTCTGGAATTCTTTCTGCTCCCACTGAGCTCAGGTTTACCACCTGCAAAGTGAGGAAGAACTAGACCAGAGGAGCTGAGCATTTTCCTTTTATTCAAGAATGCTATTATGGAGGTTAGGAAGTAAATCAGTGGAAGAGTACTTCCCATATGTGTAAAGTCTTAGGTTCAGTCACAAATGTGAAAAACAGTAATATTATCATTGCACATCTATTATTTATTTGCATTGCTATTTACCATTCGAGAGAAAACACGAGGTACAATGAAACCCATTATAAGAGTTCTTATTAAGGGAGGGTAAAGAGGGAGTGTGCAACAGGCCTACTTGAAACTGCTCTTATAGGTTCCCCCAGAGCATAAGCGTATGGGTTAACATAGTTATGCTACGCATGCACATAGATTACCTGATCATGCTGTTCACAGATTATGTGATCACTGTAGCGCATGGATTACATAGGACACAAGGCCCTAGGATGACTAAGCATTATGCCTGCCTGATGGACAGCGCATGCGAGGTCATGTACAGGGGTGGGATGGGAAGGGGTGTTGGGGGTGGCTGGGAATTATAACACACCTACTGTGTGAAAACAGGCAAACAGCAAATGAACTTCATTAACATATTTGTGTTTACTGAAGGAACCATTAAAAATACATTTCTCAACTATGTTCTACAAGTCAAACTAAGTCTGAGATAATGAATGAGTATACCCTACATCCAGGACCACAGCACTTTCAATAGCCCCAAGAGCCACTTCAACTCTTCGTCATGACCAAATGTTCAAGTATCCAGAGAAAGCATCAGGTGACAGCTGGTGGAAATTAAGATTTTATTTTAACCATCGCAGCTTCTTTTCAAGCTCCAGCTGTGGGGCACAAACAAACTTTAGTCAGAAGTACCCAACCTTTCTCTCCACCATTTGTGACTTCAGTCTTTCCACTTTGTTTTGGCTGCCCTATTTTTTCCCATTCTCCCAAGTGAACCTTTGGAAGGTACTGGACTCCTCTGTTCTCTTTCCTTCCTCCACAGCCCTGCTGCGACTGCGTCAGTAAAATGTCTCTTTAGTGGTCAGCGTCTACCTGCTGGTGTAGCACCTTTTCCAGGGAACATGCCGTTCTCGGGGGTCCGGAGGATCCCTGGGAAGGCCTGCTCTGATGTCTCACTACCCCTTCCCTGACTCACATCTCACAGGGCCCGGAAGGGAGGGAGAGCACCAGGCCAGGGTTTCCTATCAGTTCAGACGGGCAGGAACCAGGGGCTTTCCCACAGGGCTGAGCCTGGCCCTCCACTGAGAAGTGTCTGCATTCCAAGGCTGGAGCCTGTCACCACCCTTCCAACCCCTTTGAAGCTGGGCAAAAGGCCTGCCAACAAGAGCCAAGCTTAAGAGCTGCTCTGCTTGCCCTGGGAGGGGCTGTTTCCTGCCTGCTTTTCACAGCCTCTCCTGAGAGGGAATGGCAGTCACAGTAACTTTGTAAGATTTTACTCTAGACACCAAAAAATAAAACCTCTAGTGAAGCGAGCATTCTATCAAACAGGCCAAGATCTATTTGGTCCTAAAGGTAATTCCACTAATTCAGCAATCTCTTGCCATGATTTACTTATTTAAATATATTTGCATATAGACCTTTTTTTTCTAAGTGTAAATAAATATTTTTAACAGCTTAAATAGTTGCTGGCCTTTCGCACTTTGCCTTCTCTGGCCATGTTCCATCATTTACTCTGTGAAGCACGGCATCTCAAGCAGGTGGCAAGATTTCTGGTGGACCCTGAGTGTCTTCCTAGTCACATTCTCAAGCATTCACACAGTGACCTCGGTAAGATCTTAAGTTCTTTATCCCCTGAGCTACCTCCCAATCTTCTGTTCCAGACTAATGGGATTGGGCTGTGAGGCTTTTGTTTGTGTTTGTATTTATTTAAGAGACTCAGAGAACATCAGAACTAAAGAATCCATGAAAATTGCTGGTATAGGTTGAGTATCCTTAATCTAAACAGCTGAAATCCAAATTGCCCCCAAATCTAATGGTACAGGTAGAAAATGACATGCCTGACCTCAGTCTAACCTCATGTGATGGTTCCTAGTTCAAACACAGCTATACTAAAATTTTTTTATAAAATTATCTCAGGCTATGTATGTAAGGTATATATGAAACAAAATAGCTTCACATTTAGACTTGAGTCCCAACCCCTAAGCTTTTAATTGTGTGTGTGTGTATGTGTGTGTGTGTGTGTGTGTGTGTGTGTGTTTGTGTGAAAAACACAGAAAGAGCAAACACTTCTGATCCAAACCATTTTGGACAAGGGATGCCCCACACATACCCTTTTTCAAGTGGTGAGCCATAGCCCACCCTGAACCATGACACCAAGTCAACAAGCCATTGTTATGGGAAAAGAATTCACAGATTCGTGTCTTGATCCCCAGTGTGAAAATGTTAAGAAATGGGGCATTTGGAAGGTGATTTGATCATAAGGTTGAAGGACCAGTGTTTTTGTAAAAGAAACCCCAGAAACCTCTCTTATCGTTTGCTATGTGAGGACATACTGTGAGACGGGCCAAAAAATGAGTCCTTACCAGACACCTAATTCTAGCTCCATGGTGTAGGACTTCAGAAATAACTTTTTGCTATGTAAGCCTCCCAGTCCTTTTCTGTTAGGGTAGCTTGAATCAACTCACTGCCACAATCAGCTCCCACTGAAAAGCAGAAAAGAAATTTAAAAAGTACTGTAGCATGATGCACATGTGTACAAGCAAAATTTCAGCAAAGTTTTGTTATAAATATACACACATATGTGTATGTGTGTGTGTGTGTGTGTGCGCGCGCGTGCGTGCGTGCGTGCGTGCGTGTGTGTGTGTGTGTGTGTGTGTGTGTGTGTAAATTAAAATTTTAAGTTTTAGGAGGAAAGTTTAAGTCGTTTGTCTAGTACTACCTGAAATATCAGGCTGCTATAATAGACAGGCATTTGTTTGAAATTTACAGCCAGAAAATCTGTGGTTCTCAACCAGGGGGAACTGTGGAACTTAGGAACAGTGTGGCCCTAGAAAGTTATTTCACTCTGTCTGTCAATTATAAAATGGGATGGCAATTGTACTTCCTGAGTGATGATGAGAAATAAACTGATACTTGCTTCTTTGTAGGCTTCACGTACTGCAATCCAGAACACACAGTATGGGCTCAGTGCACTGTCTGACATCCACCATGACACCTTTAGATTGTTACCATGAGCAGACGAGGAAACCGGGGCAGTCTGGTCCAGAAGGATGCACTTAGTCTGTTCAACAACACTGGCTCTAAGTACACAGTAGCACTACTGTGATTTCATTTTAAGTATTCAATACTGAAACCTTAGCACAAACATAAGACAAGCCTGTGAAATTCAGCCCTGCTCAAAGGTAGACAGGCCTTGGAATGAGAAGCTCATAACAGATTGTAGATTGACACCATGTTTCCTTCATCAAAAAGTTTGGCTTGATCAATTTCCAAGCAGTTTCCCCTTAACTGGAGGAAATATATGTGAAGACCTGTGAATACCTGAAACAGTGAACAGTTTCAAATCCACATATGCCATGTTTTTTTCTTATTTGTATATATCTTTGATGAAGTTTAATTTATTAATTAGGCACAGCAAGAGATTTAAAATAACAATAAAATGGCACAATTACAATATTTTGTAACAAAATTGCCATATCATCACCACTCTTGCACTTTGAGACATTATTTAAAAAATAGAGATTACTTGAGCATACGTGCCATGATATTGCAACAGTCAGTCTGCTGACTGGGAGAACGCCTAAGTGCTGAATGGAGGGGAGGGGAAGGGAGTCATCATAATGCAGCAAAGTTAGATTTAAATTTGCAATTCAGAGCAGTATGCAACTTAAAACTTCTGAGCCGTTCATTTCTAGAATCTTCTGTTTAATGTTTTTGGACTCTAATTGACCACAAGTACCTGAAAGCATAGAAAGCCACAGAAACTATGTAAACAATGTGCTTAGTGACAGCGTTGACAGCGACTGGCTGGAGCGCCTCACCTCACTAGCAGCCACAGTTTGTCAGCTGGCATTCTGCAAACACACTCTTGGTCGTGCTCTGTGAGAGAACACCGATAAACATCACTGTCATGCTTATTGGTGCACTGTCTGGGATACATACAGTCCTGTTCCACCTGTGCATTTCCTCTTGTTCACTTTCATCAGCCCCTTTCTAGACTTTTTACAGTAACACCAATTGCAACAATTACTTTCAGTGGCTTTGTATCATCTGTGTACCTGCTGAGTGTGACAGCAATGCTAATCAAGAGAGGGCCTAAGGCAGGTCTGCTTATGTTATGACTACACCGCGTAATATTGCAAGCACCCTGACATCTGGGTTCTTCCTCCTAGGGTCTGCCTTTCCTTCCCAATTCCAGTGCTTCATATGAGTCCAAAATATTCGGAGTCAAACCATTTTGAAAGCGCCACCTTGTGGCATGCGTATACCAGTGCTCCTGCACATTGGACAAAGGATCACTGGTATAGCAAGATTGTGCCCAAGACCCTATGCAAGTAGTGTGTTTTGCAGCTCTCTTGATCAGCTAGAGAGATAACTCAGTAGGCAAAGCATTTGCCAGACATCAGGAAAACCTGAGTTTGAATTCCCAGAATGCATTTAAAGCCAAGCACAGCAGTGTACATCTGCAATCCCAGTACTCATGTAGTAAGATGAAGGCAGGGACAGTAGAATTCCAGAAACCCTTGGGCCTGCTACCATGTTGTATGCAGTAGTAAAAGACAAAAGAGAGACTCTATCTCACAGAAGGAGGAAGGGGAAAACCAAAACCCAAAACTATACTATGACCTCCAGATACATGCCATGACACACTCATGATCTCACTCACATAAGTGAGCATACACTCCCACACATATACACACATACACATGCACACACGCACACACACACACACACACAAACATTATAACCATAGTAACACTAAAAATTAATTATTCATATTTAAGTTTAACAAAATCTGTAAAGGGTTTGTATGTTGAAAAGTACGTAACACGAATGAAAGGAACTAAAATTGAAATAAACTGATATGTCAATTTATGATAGGAGGAGTAAATATTATTAAGCATGCTAGTGAGATTTTGTATACCCAATACAAACACTAAAGTATAGGAATATTAATTTTATTCATAATTTCAGAGGTTTTAGTCCATTAATGGTGTCTCTGTTGATTCTAGCCCCACAGAGAGCCAGAATGTCATAGAGATGGAAGTATGTGAGACAGGCTACTCAACTCATGGTAGACAGGAAGCATAGAAAGGGAAGTGGAATAAGAAGGAGGAGGAAAGGGATGGTGGAGGAGAAGAGATAAGTGGGGGAAAGAAGGCAGAAGGGCTAGATATTCCCTAAGGCTTGCCCTTAGTAAACTATTCACAAAATAATTCAAACCATGGAGCCACCAGGCCCCACCTCCTGAAATCTTCAGCACCTGAGACTTGAGGTGGGGATCAGGGGGAATCTTCATACCCAAACCATAATATTAATAAATCCATATTCTCTTCAGTTGATGTACTCAGTGTAATACAAATCAAAATTTCAGCAAAGCTTTGGAGGGATAGACAAACTAACTCTGAATGCTAATTGAAAAAGGAAGCAGAAAAGCGATTCTGAAAGAGAACATAGTTGAGAAACTCATTCTCCTTGATTTAAAATGTATTATAAAGCTACAGTTATATAGTTTACAAGATACTGTGAAAGATATATCAAAGATGATAAGAGAAACAATGAAGAGCGCAGAAATCACCCATAACATAGAACGAATTAGGTTTTGGCAAAGGTACAAAGGCAACTCAGTGCAGGTTTTATCTTTTCAACAATGCTACTTGGAACAGTTGGACATCCACATGCACAGAAAAAAACCTCAAGACACATGTCAGACTTCACAAAAGCCCAGGCGAGATCACCGATCTAACACCAAAGCTGAAAAGATGCTAGAAGACATTCGAGACCTGTGAGCATGGCCCAAAAAAGAAAAATCAGAAAACTGAAGGTCTAAAGACTTAAAACCAGACTTTCAAATGTCACTGAGTAAAAGGCCATATTAAGAGAGTTAAAAATCAGGTCACAGGGGAAGAGAAGTATATTTCCTGTCCATATCTGATAAAGGACATGTAGCTATAATATCACTGTGGTCTGAATGGTGATATCATCTCTCAAATTTATATTGAAACTTAGTTGCCAAGACAGCATATAAAGACATCCAGGCTTTGGAAAGTGAGTGAGATCTTCACCCACAACAAAGATTATCACCTATCTAAAGAGCACAAAGTGGACGGATGTGTTCAACTGCACGTCTCTTCTGCCACATGAGGACATGTGTAGCTTCTGTCCCCTCTGGAGGATGCAGCAACTAGGTGCCACCATGAAGTGGAAGCAGAAATTGGGACCAAACTTGTTGGCATCCTCTGTGATTTCTGTTACAAACAAAGAGAGACAAATACCTAAAGAACAGTTAAAGCTCAACCATCAGACATAAAACCTTTGAAGACATAAGCAAAGTATTTGAAAAGATGCCCAATGCCAGTAGTCAATGGGAAACGTAAATTATACCTGTGCAGAAGTACCACCATGCCTAAATAGCTGAATATAAAAGCTGATGTCCATACTGGAGGGCAGTGCAACAGAAGCCTCTTACATTAGTGGTGTGCAAACAAATGAAACAGCTTCTTGTAGAATGAATCATATGATTGCATTTGACCCAGAAACCCCATGCTTAGGTATTTACTGAAGTGGATGGAAAACATACATTCTCCTAAAACCCCTATGCACATTCATGACAGCTTTCTCCCATACTGAAAGCAACATTGGCATGCTTCAACAGTTTTTAGGCTAAGCAGCCTGAGGTATCCACAAAACTAAATACTTGCCAACAATAAGAAAAGGGGGGAGGGGTAAGATACTGATTTATTCAACAAGATGGATAAATTGGAAATGCTTTTTACTGACCAAAGAAGCCAAGCCCAAACAACTTCATATTGTTTAGTTCTTTCACCTGGCTGTTAGCTTTCTGGCTTTGTAACAAAATATAATAATCAACTTGAAAGAAGGTGTATCTCTTCCTTCAGAGCCTATGGGAAGACAGAGCATCATGGCAAAAAGTTCACAGTAGAGCAGGTAGCACTCCAAGACAGGGAGAGCGATAGAGGCTGAGATCTCAATATAGCTTTCAAAGGAAGACCTCCCACTTGGCGCCACCTCTTAAAGGTCTGACCATCTTTCAACGATATCACAGACTGAGGACCAAACCTTCATGCATGCATCTGTGGGGAATACTAATCCAATGCAAAGGACTCAGTTCACGTAGCCATTAAGAAAATACAATCTAAACCCATATGTATCATTTTATATCCACAAACTAGCAAATGCACAGTTCCACATGTTGAGGCAGAGAAAGCAGAATGTTCATAAATGCACTGCTGTTAGAATTATAACTGTCCATTTTGTTAACAATGTATAGCATATTTATTCCAGTTAAAGTTCTATTACAAATCATATGATTCAACAAATCCACTTCCAAACACCACCATCTAGTCCAGTGAGACATAAATAATCACCAGTGAATGGAAAAAGCAAGTGCCTGAATTTGCACCATTATGATGAGTAAGAAAATTCCATGTTATCTATGAAGGAAAAATCAGTAAGCAAGATACACACATGTGCCACATTAGCAAATCTCAGAATCGTTTCCCACACTGAAAACTAGCTTTAAAAGACCATCTGTAAGTAAGTGGTGGAGTTGCCAGAGGCTTTAACCACTTGAAGACTACAGTTCCAACAGCAACTCCCACAAGATAGACAGTATTCTGACAAGAAACCTTGTAGGTTGTAGTGATGGTGGGGCAGGATCAGAGTTCAAACCTACTGGACCCAGCCCCTGGGCAGCTGCAAATGCAACAGAATAAGAGGGAGAGAAAAAGCCCATGGTAGTGGTAGTGATCACTCCAGCTAGACAGAAGACATCGGCTGCTCAGCAGCTAAGCCCATGCCAGAGATACTGAAAGAGGATGCTGTTTACTTTTCATGGCAAAGTGCAACTTTTATTACACTATACACCATGATAGTGAAATGTCTCTTTTCCTCCAGAAGCCAGCAAACAATGGAATGTGCCTTCATGCTGTGGACAACTCAAAATGACAAACACAGGATGAATAGTTGAACAACATACTCTCCAAAGATTAGATAACTTCCATAGATTAGTAACTATGGAAGACAGAGGCCTGGACAAAAGACATGACCAAACATTACTGTAAAAGCAATGAATGTAGATATTCTATTGGGCAAAGGAAAACCTTGATCCAGGGAGCAATGACCCAGAAAAAGATTACTCCAAATTTGGATTGTAGGAACAGATGTTTGATACAGTAATGGAATAGATGATTAACCCAGAAAATTTCTATTAAGAGTGGGATCATTGCTAATATTCTTCCACATGAGGAAGTTCAGAAGATTTTGAGCTGTTTTGTGAGAAAGATTTAAAAAGTTTGGAAATATTGACAAGAAAAGCCTAAAAATGCTTTACCCAGACTATAATGGGTGATTCAGGAGGCACTTAGGAAGTAGGAGGCTGACAGGGATGCAGAGTGAAGACTGTTCTCATGTGGTTATAGACAAGAGTGGTGACTCTGTAAGGGCCTGAACTAGACTGTGTTGTCACATTCTGGCAAAGACCTGGTCTTCACTCTGTTCATGTCTTGAGATTTTATTTGAAGCTAAATAGTTAATAGAGTAGATAAATTTTTATTTAGCCCATCATTCAAATTATGGCATGGTTTTTTGCTAGCTGCTTTTGGCTAGATTTATGATGACTATTACAAACAAAATACAGAAAAAATTGTGTTAAAAAAATAAAACTTATTTTTGCCCAGAACCAAAATACTTGTAAAGTTTGGGCCCAGTAAAATTTGGCTGCTAAAGAGATTCATGCCATTAGAAATAAAACAAATACATTTCATCAATCTGACAGGAAAAAAAAATTCCTCAAGGACATTTGAAGGACTGTATGATCTCCTACCTATCTGCATGCTTAAGAGTAGGAAGTTTTAACTTTGCTTGGAGAGGATAACTCTGGGATGCCATGCCTATATGGACTCACCTAGAAAAAGATTTTCCCTGTGATCAGTCTTCTCGGGACCCAGAGACAACTGCAGCTGTGGTACAATAGCTCAGTCACGGTACAGCTAGAAACTTTGGCACTGTCCGTTAAGCTGATTGTGCGGCAATGCAAAATGCAAGAGTTACAGGGTCACGGAGGCTTCCATAGAAGCCTGGGAGGCCACGCAATGTATGACAACGTCAGAATCCCACAAGCAACTCCTAAATGGATGATGCATAGAGCAGTGAAACTGAAGACAAATGGCATTGGAGACCTTGGAATGTGGAATGTCTGCAAGGAAAACCACAGGCAGTAACTGGAGTAAGCCTTAGACAAAGGCCATGGGTCTGCAGCTAGCCTGACTGTAGAGGCAGAGCCTCCCAAACCCTTTGGAATTTACGTCACACCAATACACACACTGGATTCTAGTGTAGAACCACAGATTTAATGTTTCCCAGTCAGAGTTTAGTCTGTGTTTGGTCCTGCCCTTCCTTTCTTTGCCCCCATACCTCCCTTGTAAAATGAAATTTTGTTCTATGCAACTGTATATTAGCAGCATACAACTTGCTTTTTTATTTTATAGGGATTCACAGCTAAAAACTTACCTTGAATCTCAGAGACACTTTGTATTAAAACTTTTGAGCAATACAAAACTGTTTAGAGGATGGGAACACTTAGAGATGGACAGAATGCATTATGCATTATTTGAGATAAATGTGAGCCTTTGGGGGGCCAGAATGGAATGCTGTAGGTTAAATGAGATATGTTTGAGTGCCAGCTGATAAGAACACCAATCACAAGGAGAGAGGAGGAGTTGGGGGACTTGTAAAAAACACACCTCTGGGTATATCTGTACTGGCATTTCCAGAAAAGCCTAAATGGGGGGAAAGGGACATGCTCCAAATATAGGCGTGGTTCATCACATAGACTCGGGAGATCAGATGGATTAAGGGGAGGGAAGGATGAAATCAGTGAGTAAGTGTTTCCTCTGCTTCCTGGCTGCAGCGATGTGAGCTGCTTCTCTTCACTGTGCTTTCCTCACCATGGCAGGCTGGATCATCTGAAATCATGAGCCAAATGAATCCTTCCTTCCCTCAGGTTATTTTCCCAGGTATTTACCACAGTAACAAAACAACTAACAAAAGCCCACCAAGTCACCTCTCCTGCCCCCATGCTTTTATCTTTTAATGACAATAAACTTTATTTAATAACAAAGTATAGATTTTACAAGAAAACTTAAAGCTATAAACTAAAAGTACCTTGAAGAGAAATTCCTTTTTGTTTTTTAGGGTTGTGTGATTTATTTCAGTTCTACTGTACTACAGTAGCTTACAAACAATTTGTTTGTTGAAAGGTTCCTTTCCTGTTTTAAAGGAGCAAGCTTTGCTTCGAGGGCCAGGGGAAAGCTTCCTCTATGGGAAGAATGAAACCAACATGCCTACTGTGAAAAATTAACAGCTCTACAAAATTTGATCCCAACTAGTATCTGCCCTTTTCTGTATACAAGCTGATAGCTTCCTTTGTAAAATTTATTTATCTTTACTTGGCATATGCCATAGCACAGGTGCAGAGGTGAGAGAACAGTTCCCAGGAGTCATTTCTGTCCACCATGTGGACGTTAGGGATTGAACTCAGAGCATCCTTTGGGCATCAAGAGCTTTCACCAACTGAGTCATCTCATCAGCCCACGGTTGCCAGCTTAACGCAATGACCAAGAGACGGCTCCAAAAATGTGAATGAACAGAACTCCCTCCCGCTGATTCTACCAGGAGTCCGCACAGGGTGTTCTTTGGAATAGGTTAGAAAATCCACATAGTTTGTGGGCCAGATGTGTGTAATGTTAGTTTAACTGTTCTATGTATTACGGGCTTTACAAACTCATCTGGAAATTTGCTTTGAAGAAAATCATAATTTTCAACTTTCAGGTAAGATGAATGATGGACTAGAGGCTGCATCCATGAACATGGGTTAGAATAAGAAAAAGTAGGCAGCATCCCAACAGAATGTATTATAAAGGATGAATGGGAGCAGATCTTCAGAAATCCCTGAAGGACCCAAGAGGACTCCAGAAAAGAGGCTGTAGCAGAGGACCTGAGCACATTGGGGCCCCAGAGTTCCCAAACCAAGTCAGAGACGTAAGTGAATTGGTCATTTGGTTTTGGTTTTGGTTTTTTCTTTGCTGAGTGGTACTGGGACTAAGCCTTCAAGAGCAGGCTACTTAATAAGAAGTCCACACAACCCCCCCACACACACACACATGCACAAAAACAGAAGAGATATTCAAACAAACGTGCACATCACAAACAAAACCCTCAAAAATCACAAAGCAAAGTAGCATGACTCCCCGCAAAGCCCACAGCTCCTCAAATACTAAATTCAAGATTGTGAAATAGGTAAAATGTCAGATGAATATGTCAAATCCTCTGGTAAAAATGACCAATGACTTGAAGAGGTTACAAACAAGCAGAAGAATTTAATCCAGGCCATGAAGAGGAAACAGCAACACAAAGGGAAAGGCCAGCAGAATGGATAAGGATCCAGGAAATGAGAGACAGAATAACAAGGTAACTGCATTTTAAAAAAGAAAAAGAGATGCTGACAAGGAAAACATCAATGACTCCAGCAGAAGACATCAATAATGGGCTGCCAACAGGAGAAAACATATCAGGGATGAGTGACAATATTCAAAGAATACCAACCAATCATCAATAAGGAAAAAAGGTAAAAAAAAGACAACTCAAAAAGGCAGAAATATGAGAATAACTTTAGAGCTTTAGCCAATAATGCTCTAAGACAGAAGATCATGTTATTTATATTTCACATGTTTACAAGTTAATCATTGTTAGTCAAGGCTGCTATGTCCAACAAAGATGTCTTCTTACAGTGATGTGAAAATAAGAGCATTTTAACACCAGGTATCTATCTGGTCCCCCTCCACAGAGTAGACACTGGGTCCCCCACCACAGAGGAGAAAAAGTCTCAAGCATGGAACCACAGGGAAAAAAAAATAAAGCTCATGAGAGGAAGAGCTAGGAAAGAATCCATTGTGTCCAACACAGCAAATAGAAACATCTCCAGCTCTAACAGGGGAGAAAGCAAAGAACAAACAATAATTCAACCAACCAGAACAAACAACAGAGTTAAAGGAATTAGTAAGCACTTCTCAACACTAACTTTTTATATTATTTCAGCTCACCAATAAAGAAAAAAGAGTAACTGAGTGGTAAATTAAAAAATCAAATTCAGCCACTGTTTTCTCAAAAAACAAACAAACAAAAAAGCAGCAATAACAACAACAAAAACAACACCTCACTGGTAAAGGCATTCACACACTTAAACTCCCTAAAGGAAAGCAATCTGTTAAGCTAATAGAAGCTAAATATAACCTGGCATAGTCATTCTGCTAGTCAATCCAAAATTAGAAGTGATAAGGAAGGTAACAATTCATAAAGAAGATATAACAATTGCACATATATGTGCATCAGTATTGGAGCTTCAAACTTCCTAAAGCAAACACTATAGGACACAAAGGAGCAGAAAGGATATGATAAAATAGTAGTAGGTGACATTTAAACTTTACTCTCAACTCTAAATAGGTCATCCAAGCTAAAAGGAGCTTCAGAGTTAAGTCAAGCCATAGGTTGAACACACTTAATAGACATACACAAAACATCCCACCTGACAGATAGAACATGCATCGTCTTCTCATCAGCCCATGGAACCATCTCTATAATAGACCTCATTCTAGGCTACAGAGCAAGTTTTACTAAATACAAGTGCAAATTAATTCCTTATATCTCACCAGATCATAGGACAGTAAAACTAAAAATCAGAAACTCCACAAGACTCAACAGTGTGTTCTAGAATGACTAGTAGGTAACTGAAGAAATCAGAGAGAAATCTTTAATTCCTCTAACCAAATTGAAATGAAAGTGCACTTCTAGGACACAGATAAGGCAGTTCTGATAATAAAGTTTATAGCTATGGATGTTTAAATTAAAAGCTCAGAAAAATCTCAAATAAACAGCCTAACAATGTACTTGAAGGCCCTGGAAAAACAAGAACAAGCCCCACTCAAAGGAACTAGAAGGCAAAAGGGGTTATAAATCGAAGCAGAAATTGATGTAATGGAGAATAAAGAGATGACATCTAGGATAGACTGGAGAGTTTGTCCTCTGAAAAAAATAAATGAGGTGGATCTACCTTAGCCAGACTAACCAAAAGGAAGTTAGAAAAGACACAAACTAAAAAACTTAGAGACAAAAAATGGGAGGTTACCAGAGATTCCAGTGAAATACAAAGAATAATTTGGGAGAAGTTTGTAGATTTATACTACTAAAACTGGAAAATCCAGAAGAAACTGATAAATTTCTAGATACATATAACCTTCAAAATTTAAATCCAGAAAGACCTAAACAAATTAAACATTTGTAACAACCAATGAGAATGAAACAGACAAGCACTCCTCCATCCAAAAAATGCCAGTCCTGGGGTGACTTACTGACCAATCCTGTCAAATATTTAATAAAGAACTTAAACCAATGTGCCTTAAAATGTTCCAGAAGATGAAAAAGGAAAGAGTACTGCCAAGCTCATTCTACCAATTAGCATTACTCTAACACCAAAAGCAGATGACATGATCCTATAACTTAAAAGATCCTAAAGATCCCACTAGGGGAGCTGGAGAGATGGCTCAGGAGTCCTGGTGCTTCCTGCTTCAGTTCCCTTCACCCATGTCAGGCATCTCACAGCTGCCTATGCTCCGGAAGATCTGACCCCTTCTTCTGGCATCTTTGGACGTCTGCACACATATGACATATGTACACACACACACACACACACACACACACACATAAAATATAATTTTTTAAAGATTCCACTACAACATTTTTAAACTTATAGTTTAGGGAAAATAACAGGATACAAAATTAACTGATGAAAGTCAATAACTTTTCTATATACCAATAAATTTACCAGGAAAGAAATAAGGAGGGAAAATTCCTATTCACAATGGTGTTGTTGTTTGTTTTTGCTCTTTCTCTTTGGCTCTTTACTCTTTTGGGGGCTCACCCCAAAACCACCCAGCTCTCAAATAAATCACACACAGAGGCTTACTCTTAATTATAAATGCCTGGCCTTAGCTTGGCTTGTTTCTTGCCAACTTTTCTTAACTTTAAATTATCCTGTCTATGTTTGCCTCTGGACTTTTACCTTTCTCTTCTGTAAACTTTACTCCTACTCCATGGCTGGCTGTGTGGCTGGGTAGCTGGCCCCTGCCTTCCTCCTCTCCTTATTCTCTTGCTCCTTCTTTTTTTCCTCCTGTATTTCTCCTTCTATTTATTCTCTCTGCCTGCCAGCCCCACCTATCCTTTCTCCTGCCTGGCTATTGGCCATTCAGCTCTTTATTAGACCATCAGGTGTTTTAGACAGGCACAGTATCACAGCTTCACAGAGTTATACAAATGCAAGATAAAAGAATGCAACACATCTTTGCGTCATTAAACAAATATTCCAGAGCATAAACAAATGTAATACATCTTAAAATAATAATCTGTATCACAGTACCTTCCCCAAAGTGAAGTATCTAAGAATAAAGCCACCCAAGGAAATAGAACACCTCTATAATGAAAACTCTAAAACACTGAAGAAATCAATTGACAAAGGTACTAAAAGATAGCTAAAATCTCCCATGCTCATGGGACAGCAGAATCAACATTCAGATTGGCAACATCACCTAAAGTGAGGGACCTTTGGTACGTGCAGTTCTCCACCACGTACCTCAGTATTCCTTTGCCAGTTTTGCAAACCCAAAGATTCACTCCAGGTGTGACTAACTGATGAATTGACCAATCCTTGTATCTTTCAGTGGCAGGTCTCCAATTTTTATCTCTTGGATCTGCTTCACAACTTCTTTTATAAATTGATCAAGAATTTCCATTGGGGCAAGAGAAATGAGCTCAAAGAGCCGAAGTTTGGTTTCCAGCACCCACATTAGGCATTTCACAGCCATCTGTAACTCCAGCTCCAAGGGAGCTAATGTCTCTGGCCTCCCCAGGTACTGAATTCATGTGCATATACCTACAGAGACACACTATACATGCTTTAACATAAAAGCAAATCTTTGAAAAAAGGTTTTCTCCTGCCACAAATACCCTTGTGCTGTTACAGCAATCCTGGCTATATTAATCAGGGTTCTCTAGAGGAACAGAACGGAGAAAATGAATCTTTATATATATATATATAAGGAGAATTACAGACTGGTATACCAAATCCAATAATGGCTGACCGTGAATGGAAAGCCCAATAATTCAGTAGTGATTCAGTCCACGAGGCTGAATGTGTCAGCTGGTCTTCGGTATATACTGGAATTCTGAACAAGTAGGTTCTAATGCCAGTGAAGGAATGGACTTGCCAGCCAGAGTGAGGGAAAGCAGGCAGAGAGGAAAAGCTTCCTCCTTCTATGTCCTTTATCTAGGTTGTGAGCAGAAGCTGTGGCCCAGATCTTCCCACCTTAAAAGATCTGAAATAAATGTGGATCTTCCACCTTAAAAGATCTGAATTAAAGGTGGATCTTCCCATTTCAAATGACTTAATTAGGAAAAACAATCCCTCACTGGTGTATCAGCTGCTTGGGTTTTATTTAATTCCAGATGTAGCCCAGTTGACAATGAAGAATAGCCATCACACTGACTTTCTGAGGAAGCTGGCCTCCTGCACACACTTTGCAGCAACCTCTGTGTGATAACCTGTGTGTAATAAATGGAGATTTGCCCCTGAGTTGCAAAGTAGCAGTTTGGATTGCTTTAGTTGACCTTACGAGGATCTTCACGCCAGCAGGCACAGTGAAGGAGACCTTGGACACGTTGTGATGTTGAAGGCATCACAGCCTTGATGTAGATTTCAGTCAGAAGCAAAGCAAAAGGACAAGCAATGCTGAAGGACAAGGGTTAAAGATCAAAGCGTTACGTCAGGCCAAAGCTGGAGCCGGCTTTCAACAGCTGTTTTATGCTCCTCTCCCCAGGGGCTCACTTCTGATCAAACCAAAGGATTCACCTGGAAGCTGGATATGTTTATCAGCCATGGATTCATTGAAGCCTCCACAATACTTGAGGCACAGCCAGCAAATGTAAATGTCAAGCAGGCCTCAGAGAAGAACTTGCCATTGTGGGTAGGATCCTGGATCTGTATGCAGGTCTTCTGGAAGAACAGCAAGTGCTCTTAATCACTGAGCCATCTCATTAGTCCTTAAATGCTTTCTTGGTGCCACAGAAGTCTGTAAGCCCTGCTATGGTAATTGAGTAGTTGCAATACAACCCTCTGGGAAAATTCAGTCATTGCTATGCATTCCAGAAAGGACTAGTGATAAAAAACTTCAAAATGATTGTTCCTGATGACTGCTTTCCATAGTCATCTGCAGCCCAAATCCCACCCTCATGGGTTTGTATGGCACCTGAAAGGGTTGCTCCAGTTCTCATTCCGTCAGTTGTAAGAACTACTTGGGACATTTTTTTCTTAGATTAAAATATAATTGCATTTTACCCTTCCATTTTCTCTCTTCAAATCCTCCCTTATACCCCTCTCTGCTCTCCTTCAAAGTCATGGCCTCTTCTTTCACTGTCATTGCATGCATATATGCATATGTATCTACATATATATTCCAAAATATAACCTGCTCAGTCAATATAACATTACATATATGTTTCAGGGCTGATCATTTGGTATTGGGTAACTGTGGGGCATTTACCCACCAACCCCACAGTTCCCTAGAGTTTTCTTGAGTGCAAGCATCAGGAAATATTAGATAGAAGGATTTATATTGTGGAGATAAACAGATAAAAAATAAAGGATAGCCTCGAGAGGGCCTGGAACCTTTTCCAAGGGGTCCTGACTGTCTCTGCCCCAGGGTATTTATAGAGACGCCAAGGGGTGCAGCAAAAGACCTCCCTTCCAGCACAGCCAAGTACAGACCATCTCAGACACCTGCACTCAGGCCCGTGGTGCTAATCATCCTCTATGTGGATCTGCTGGGTAAAGCCACGAGGAACCTGAAAATGGGCTCCCACAGGTAACCAATTGGCATGTTCTTCTCTGGGGAAGACCACCTCTCTTGCTCCCAACTTTCCTTAGTTGCCTGTAGTTCTTTGTGTAGGGTTGAGTCCCCTGGGCTTTTCCCCATTCACTTAGGCACGTCCACTGCTGTCATCCTTGTTCAGCTCATGTTTAGGCAGCCATGTTGGTGAGACTTTATGGGTGTAGCTTCTATTACTAGGAGACACAGTTTCACAGAAAACTCCCTGATCCTCTGACTCTTATACTGTTCTACAACGTTACGGGAGCCTCAGGTGGAGGTCGGGGTGGAGACGTGTCCATTGGGATTGGGCTTCACAACTCCACATTTTGATTGGTTAGTGGTCTCTGTCTGTTGCAAAGAGAAGTTTCCACTTATCTGTGGGTATAAGGACAAATGTTTATAGATTGTTGTTAATGATTATGCTGGTTTGGTTAATTAGTGGTTATAGATTCTCTTCCAATAACCACAACCTTACTATCACTGAGTAATTAGCTAAGCTTCCAATACCAAACATGACCTTATTGAGCAGGTCTTGAGTCAATTAGAGAGCTCTTGGCCACTGCCAAGGTATGCATGCCACTACTGCACTCTTCGGGCTATTGTGCCATTGTGGTAGCTGATGTGGTTCATAGGCATCAATGCTGAACTGTTGGTTGCTTCCCTCATTTGGAAACTTGCATGGTGTCTTCTGGTACCATGAAAGCTAATTGAGGCTTATCTTGACTTGGTGCATAGGCGACATTTTGATGTTGTCCTTGGAGCACCCTCTCTTTGGAGGATTCATAATTACAATTATGTGCATGCTCTGCCAGTGCTACTGGTGTCCCCAGGTTACGGAGTTACTCTGTTCCTCCTTCACTCCTGCTTCTGTTTTACTCGATGATTGCTTGTAAACCTCCACCTTGTAGTAATCCTGAACTAGCAGCTGTAGTTTCTTCCATAGCGCCTCATTATCTCTGCTAACGTCAGGGATGAACTCACAATTGCCCTTCTTGGCTAACAGTTCTGAGGCCTGGGCTTTTCTGCTGACACTGTGTGTAACATACTTCTTGCCTCTTGTTTATGATTGAAATAGGCCTCATTTCTCACAACACCTGCTTGAAACATGGCTGGATATTTTTGTCCTGTAAGAGCTATACATAGAAGTCTATAGTCAGATTGGCAAGTTGGAGGCTGTATCTTGACTTCACCACATTCAAGAAAGAACTCTTTCCGTATCTCATGACTCTTGTTTCCAGACAGGGGATTTTTGCCTTCTGTAGCTACCTGCTACCTTCCAGCAGCAGTTCCTGTGAGAGTTTGACTTCCCTGTGCTAATTCTGATTCCTCAGCACATCATGAGCTTTAGTTCCACTTTTTTCTCTGATGTTGTTAGCATCTCCTGGAATCTAAACATTCACTAGGGCAGCATGGTGTTTGCAGATCAGAATGGCAGGACTTGTGAGCACAGCATCCAAGTAGGGAACTTCTCATGGTTTCTCCATTCAATTAGTAAGCACAGACCCTCACCCTAAAAGCACAGGACACTTTAGTCCTGGTGCGGACAGTCCAGAGCAACTTAACCTCTTCAGCTGCCAAATAATCACGTCTTTGGAACTCACAGTTAAATGTGGGCCAGGACATTGCTCTTCCAAAGTCATCACTCTCTTCTTGGCAACCAACAGTACTTGCTTGCCCAGTGTCCTACTTTTCCCAAGTTCACCCACAACCTGTGGAGCCCATTCTCACTGTTAACTCAGTTTGAAGCCAAAGGGATTATCTGAACAGTTACAGTCTCAGGGGGATGAAGATAAGTTTGGTTTGTGGTTCACAGGCAAAAGGCTCCAATGTGACAGAGAAGGTGCGTGGCACAGTGCAGAAGCTCCTGTTATAGTACACAGGTAGCAGGAGCAAGGCCTGTCCTTTGGACAGCTCTTTCTCATCCTTAGGATCCAGGTTTCAGTTGAAATTCACTGAGGGAAGTGTGGAGCTAACTGAAAGCTATAATAGCTAGCTACACAATCAACACCCTCATAAACTAACTCTGAGTCTTGTAACTCAGTCTGAAAAATGAAAATAGAAATAACAGAATCAACAAGTCTCTGTGACTGTTGAGTGTTTCCCTCTCTACTCAGTGACTGCAGACCTGAGACCATGGCATCAAAGAGAAAGTCAGGGAACACAGCATGATGGACCTACTGCTAGGCTCACTGGTTTAGAGTCTGGATTCAAACAAACTTCTCAGATGATTTTCTCTTAAATAGTAAACTAATGAATGCAAGGATTGTTTTAAAGAGCATTGTGGTAGCAATATATACGTGTTTGAACTACACTTATAATGTTATATACATGTGCAAAGTACCTGCATAAGAACAACAGACATAATGACCTCAAATAGAAGAATGTATCATGCTGAGGGACGAATCCTAATAAGTAATATTAGTATTAAATGCCTACTGTGTATGTATATTTACTCAATCTTCAAAATAGCCTATCAATTAGGGACCATTATTCTAACTTTTCATAGTAAATTGAAGCATAGCCCAGAATCGCCCTAGGAAATTATATTTATAGTGATATAAATAATTTATTTATATTACAGTTTTGATTCTTAAAGTTTAAATTCTGAACATGTGGTCCATGTTCCTCATGACATCTGGGTCTCTCTCAGAGAAGAACCATGAGTGTCATTCTTAGGCACAGCCTAGTGAAGAGAAAGTGCTTTTCACTGAGTTTTCATCATTTAAGGTGACTTCAAGTGTCAATAGACATCATATTGTACTTTTTGTACACTTTAAGACAGGATGGAGGAACTAACACGGAAAAAAATGGTTAGGCATTTTTTTCTCTTCATTCCAAATGTTCATTTTTCTAAAACAAGGTTTTTAACAAAACCTTTATTAACATTTTTAACAGAGGTTCAAATATCTACTGAGGTTTGTAATTTCTAAATTTAAATTGGGTAGATGGCTATAGTGTAGGGTAATGCCATCGTTGCCCACTAGGTATGCAGACTGAAGAATTAATGGAGGACCAAGTGCAAGGTGGATTCTTCTGGATATTGTATGCAGAAAAAGTAAGACCTTCAATTGCTTTCCTGCAAAGATAAGCCTCTGCTGGTCACAAGGAGATGCCTTCATTATCTTGGATCTTGGCCTTCACATTCCTATTTTTTATTATTATTTTTAGAGGTATTTATTTTGTGTATATGAGTGTCTTGCCTACATTGTGTTTATATACCATATGAGTGCCTGGTATCCTCAGAGGACAGAAGAGAACATCAGATCCTGTGGGAATAGAGTTGGATATGGCTGCAAGTCCCCACATAGGTGCTGGGAATAGAACTTGGTTCTCTGGAAGAGCAGTCGGTGCTCTTCCCCACTGAACCATCTCTCTAGCTCCGTGGCCTTCACATACTTGATGGTACTGGGCTCCACGTTTAGCACAGTGGTCTTGCTAGGCAGGGTGAGGGAGACCTGCTCCCACTTTTTCTCTTGAGGAGGGAGAAGTGAGAAATATTTAGATAGAAATATAGAAGGAGAGAGACAGATAGAAACACGGAATAGCCTCAGGGAAGCCTGGATCATAACCCACCAGCCCCTTCTGTCTCTTCTAAAGGACTTTTAAAGGAATGCCAAGGGGTGGAGCAAATGACCTCCACCTAGCACAGCCAAGTGCAGAACATTCCAAATACCTGGTTAAGCCATCCCCTAATGCAGCCCTGCTGTGTAAAGCAAGCTCAGCTCTCACTAGGAAACCTCTGTGGACCCCAACAGCAGGGTCAAACAGATAATAGCTTTTGCAATTTCTCCTTGTACTTAGGTGACATGGGAAGTTTAATTTATATGAGATCAGAAACATAGAATAGAAAGAGACACTGGAGGTTAGTCCTACCTCCTTGATTTACAAAATTGAGATCCTTTCCCACTTCCTAAGACATGTTAAGTGCTGAGAAAAAGAACACCAGGCTGTAAATATCCCTTAGAGCACTTGTATCTGTCCTCTTGACATGGCTGAGGGGTGAACTTAAACAGCAGGGTGCTGTTGCGGGTGCTGCTCCAGTGATCGCTATGGTTTGAATATGCTGAGTCCCTCTGAAGCTCCTACTGAATCTGCAGCGGTGATGACAGCAAGTGAGTGGGGCCCACATAGAAGAGCTCTCACTCTCAAGCGACTAAATCAGTCCTGAGAAAGTGGGTTATAACATGGGTGGACCCTTCAGGTATTGGCTCTGCAGCGTACACCCACTTTTCGCCTGCTTTCTACAATCTCAGAAAGCAACATGAGCTTAAAACATCACCAAGGATCCAACAAATAACATCAGCATGTACACGAACTTCCAGAACCTCAAACCAAAATAAATCACAACTGTTTACAAAGTATCCAGTCTTGGGAAATCTACTACAGTCACAGAAAAAAGAAAAAAAAAAAAA
>CABHPH010143852.1:0-27254 GCA_902168325.1 Peromyscus nudipes | reverse complement strand
TCCTGGTGGCAGAAGTCTGCCGTCCTAGCAACTTGAGAGGCTGAGGCCTGAGGATCACAAGTTCAAGGCCTGCCTGGGTTGTGGAGAAGGTCAGGGTTAGCCTGGAAAGCTTGCCGAGACCTTATCAGCAAATAAAAAGTGAAAGAAAAAAGGGCTGTAGCTCAGGGGCAGAGCACTTGGTTAGCCCTGGGATCGCGCCCTACATTCCTCCAAAAAAAAAAAAAAAAAAAGGATGGATTAAAAGTCATTTTTAAGACAAGGGCATTTAAAAAACTGTGTACTTACTTATTATTTATTCAGACCCATTATTATTTTTTATTTAGACCCATTATTAATATTATTTTTTATTTGGACCCCTTTCAGGGAACTTTCTTAGACTTCCTTAGTGCTGTTTTGAGAGATGTGACTGAGCTCCACCTGACCTAATGTGACCACCCCCTTCCCTTGTGTTTAGAGGTGTGGATGGATACTGGCCAGATTGTAAAAAGCAGTTTGAATCCTCTTTCCACCCCCGAGGAGCCTTTTTTCAGTGAAGCTAATATAAGTTACATGTAGTTTCCCAGCATTGCATTTCTTTGCACTTTTCTAAATAAAATGAATGCAAACACCAATGAAGAAGTGGTTGTTACACACAGCCAGGTCACTCCTTAAGCAGAAGCCCTCTTCAGGTTGGTGTTGGGGCCAGGGACATTCCCTGCCACGATTAACTAACGTAACATGCCGGATAGTCTGATTTGCTACGCTGCTCCAGTGCATAGCTTTGGCTCACGTCCCTGCACGCACACACCTTCCTTCCCCCAGGGCTCTCCAGGCAGCAATTGTAGAAGTGCCAGACAGCATCAGCCGATAAGAGAAGAAGCACGTGATCCATTGCCATCAGCAGGGTCCCTCCTGGCCTGCTGACGCACACAGTCCTCCCCTGATGTCAAAGAGCTGATAAGTAGCTGCTTGCCTCCCGTCCTAAGTGTTGTGCCAGAGAAGACTCTCTGTCTCAAAAGCAGCTCCACTGGGGCTTTTTATTTTTTTTTATTTTATGTCTATATATTGTATTTCTCTTGACTAGGCCAGAGTCCTGTCTGTTTAATGATTTGGCAGAAATAGTGTTAGCAAAGATATGTCTAATTCAGTACACATTCTTTGATTTTTTTTTTCCCTCTAGCCACCTGTAAGGTTCACATTGTGTCTATGTGTGTATGAGTTTGAGTAATTTGATGAAAAGGGTGGTCTGTAAGTTCTCATGAAGAGAAGTGGTTACAGCCTGGCCTTTACTCTTCCATTTTCTGAAACTGCAGAGGGGAGGTCTGAGCTGATCCAGAGCAGCAACACTCCGGCTACACTTGACCCCGGACAGTCTGTTCACCGCAGCGTTCTTACTATGTTCACACGGAAAGAAGAAGGAAGATTGGGTCCCTGATACAGACCTGCCACTGCTGGTGGTGACCTGCCCGTTCTTAACGCTGGATTTACTCGGTTTTTCTAAAATAGCCTCTACATGAAAATCTCTTCAGCCACTCTCACGCTAATAGTAATATCTGCGTGGGATGCCATCACGTAATTGTCCGTTTGGCCATCTGAAGGCCTCCATTTCGACAGCTGCACTCCTGTTACTTTACAATTACCTTGTTAGAAGCTGGCATGCAGGATGTTTATATTAGGAGGGAAGAAAGACCTGGAAACCATTTAACACATTAGGTGCCGACATTATCGGTTGCTGATTACCTCAGTTCAGCCTAGTGACATTTACCAACTTCTTCGTTATCCTCAAAACATTGAGTTTAGAACGCTCTCTAGTGGAACACAGCTGTCACCGAGAATCGTGGACTATAGTATAAGGCACACAAACCCACACACCCGTTCAGGACCAGGGAGAAGAGTGAAATGCGTGTTTTGAGGACGACAAAAGTGACCATGTTAAATGTCCTTACTATTTTTTTTTCTAAAAGGAACACCCCAGAAATTTGTTCCAGGGGCGTAGAAACATCACTGACCTCACAAGATCTACTTTTGAGGTATGGCCTTTTGTCAAGGCCACTTTCATGAGCAATATAGTGGTATGTCTCTATTAACTAAATACAAATTATTTTTGATACTGGTTTTAGTAACTGCTGACACTGACTGAAAACTTTGTTAAGCAGTTTTTATCTATGATACTCAGTCCTTAAAAACAGTCACGTAAGGGCTGGAGAGACGGCTGAGTGGTTAAGAGCATTGGCTGCTCTTCCAGAGGAGCCAGATTCGGTTCCCAGTACTTATTGGCCCACAGCCATCTGTAACTCTAGTTCCAGGGGATCAGGTGCCTTCTGGCCTCAGGGGGCAGCAGGCACATGTGTGAGGCATAGATATACATGCAGGAAAACCTCATACCTATAAACTAAAAATAATTCTAAAAAATTCACATGATGTATAGTTATTACTGTCTGTTTTTCCCAGGCGAGGAACTGGGGGATACAGGAATGGTTAGGGGACCCCGGTCATCCGTCTTCACACTTAGAATTCCATGCCGTGTACACTACCTGGTGCTGTAGTGCCAGAGGGTTCACTTTGCTGTCCTTGATGGGTTGTTAAGACTGAACTAGAATTTCAGAGTTTGATGAGTGACAGAAGGAGACTTTGAAGGAAGTGGGCGTGCCGTGTTTCTGTTTCAGTCTCTCTCAAGATACACAGAGTGAGCTCAGTTCTCCTAGGTCCTGCTGCTGCTGAGCCTGGCAGCAGTGTGCATAGCTCGGGTACTTGTATTCCGCGCATTACAGTCCCTGGTCACCAGGAGAGTTTGGCTCACTCATGGTTGAAAGACAGTGCACATCTCTTTATAGTGGAGGGCGGGACATTTGGCTGCCGCAGAGGACCACGGAAGGAGCAATCTGAAGTGGCTCGGCTCTGTTGGGAGCAGGAGGTTGGAAACCGAAAATGGCCTGGCGTGACTGTGCGTCAAGGGCACAGTCCCAAAGTACAGCCCCGTACTTTCCAAAAACACAGAAGAGAGCTCACGTCCTGTGTCAACAGCTAGGGTCATTCTGCAGTTCCTGTGGCAGACGTTCTGACTCTCAGGCACGGGAAGGCTTTTCACAGGGATTCGTGACTGGTTGGCCTAGTGACAGGCCTCAAGTTCCTAGGGTCCCTGACAGAATTTCAGGGACTTGCTCTCCCAGCATCTTCATATGCGTTGGCAAAGATCTGGTGTAGAAAATATCATCTGTCTGTGTGTGTTTGGCTCAGTGGGCAAAGTGGACGGTTGCGGACCAGTTCCTGTAGGCTTAAAAGACTTGTGTGCTGACATCTCCATTCACTGTACATGCAGCTCTCCACCGTCATGGTGGTGCCTCTGCAGGGATCAGACTAACGGAGTTTCTGGAAGCAACAAGGTGCTTCTGCTTGGTCGTGGTTTCATTCATTCGCTCTGTCTCCAGACACGGATGAATGGCGGTGGTGTCAGTGTAGAAATTCCTCCTTCCTGTATTTGCATTCTGTGTTTGCAGACTCACTCAGTCACTTAGATACACTTGTAACCTGAGAATAAATCCTTGTTTTGGTTCCGTGGTCATTTATAGATGTCTGTGTGCAGAGGGTGTGACGATTGGCTGAAGAAGCGCGTCCCGAGAAGCCGCTGCTCCTTGTGGGGGCAGTGGTTGTTTCTGCTGATTCAGAACGTGGCTGTGACTAACTGAGGACTGTCTAGGCCCTGGAGTAAGAAGATGATGTTTCTCTGGAAGCAGTTTCTGCTTTCAGAGGTGGTACGCCAATGAGGACAGACCCAACTCAGTGTGCCCCTGTGTAGCGGTATTCTCTCAGCAGACTTTGCGGATGCCCCTCTGTTGGGATAGATGCCAGCAGCCAACTGTATTAAAGACAATCGAGCCGGGCGTGGGGGCACACGCCTGCAGTTCTAACGTTTGAGAGACCGAGGCAGGAGGTTAGGAGTCGAGGCCAGTCTGAGCTATGTAGGGAAGTAACGAAGAAAACAACAACAAAAAAATCATTTTCTAAAATCAATTTCGTATTTGGAGATGTGGTTTTTGAAAACATCATTCCTTTAGAAGGATGTTAACGTAGTCGTGTGGCGGTCTGAGCTTAGGTCAAGGCTGCGTGGGATGACAGGGTGCTCTGTTATGTGAGCCGCCCTGATTTGGACTGTCTCCCAATCTTTTTTTTTCTTTCTGAGTGGCTGGAACTGTTTCCAGGCAGTAGGAGTGTTGTAGCCTCGTATTTGCGAGATCAGAGTCAGGCCAGCCTGGTAGACCTCACATCTGCATACTCATTTTCTACTTGTTACAAAGCTTATTCTAGAGGCTGAGCAAATGGTTCACAGGGGAAAGTGCTTCCCACTTTCTGACCAGAGTTCAGATCCCCAGCACCCACGGGAATATTGGGCAGGCGTAGTGGCCTACCTGTTCTCCCAAATTTGGAAGGGGCCGATGAACCATCTGGCTAGCTAGCTGAATTGGCAAGTTCTGGGTTCAAGTGTAGGGCTTCCGGCCTCCACGTGCACACATATCCACATGCCTACCCTCACATGCTAGCATGTCTGCACACCCTTGCAGATATGTGTGCACACTTGCAGACATGTGTTCACACTTGCACTACCACCACAGTTGTAGTTTTTTTTTTTAAGTTCATATTGTCCTCAAAGGCAATTTTAGAAATTAACATGATTTTCAGGAAAAGGAGAATTAGCTAAATTGTATTTCTTAGAAAGTCACACGTTGAAGTCCCAATACCCAGTACCTGAGCATGGAACTCTCTGGAGACGAGGCCTTTGAAGAGATGATGAGGTGAACGTGAGGCTTGTAAGGAAGGGAGGTCTTCTATCTAGTCTGAGAGTATTCTAAAGGAGGCCCTTGAAAGTTAATGACCCTTTTTGAGAGAGATCTTGCCATGGATCCCCGGATGCCCTGGAACTGACTATATAGACCAGGCTGGTCTTGAACTCATAGAGACCCATCTGCCTCTGTCTCCCGAGTGCTGGGATCAAACCCACCTGGTTTCTCCATCCTTAGAGTGAGTCTGAGCTTAACCTCTACTCAGGCCTCTGCTCTAACTTCTCCTTGTTTGAAGCGAGTCATTTGTGACTGGGATTTGAGTCCCACGGAAAAGTCACCCCTGCTTTACCGTCCTTTCCCTCTCTAGAAAACAAACCTTCTGGCCCTCTTACTGTTTTCCGTTTACTCAAACAGCAAAAAGTGGGCGCGCTTTTACACAGCTGTGTGCAGGACTGCCTTCCCATTCTTCCCAGTGTTAATCGTAGCGCCCCCTGTCTGGACCTCACGCACCTACACAGAGAAAGGAGACCAGAAGGAGAGTGCCCTTGCTTGTTGGAAATCAGCAGGGGGTGGGGGGCAGCGTACAGGAGTCTGAAGGGAGAAGGGGGCATCTTCCCTAGCTGAGCAGGCGCATGACAAAGAGGTGGTGGAGCAGAGAGTGGGGGCTCGGGGGAGCAAAGGTCACTGTGGGGTGTGAGAGTGTTGCAAGCAGAAACGATAATGCAGGGCGTGTACGTTTTCGTCTTTGGAGTGAAGCCAGAGCCAAGCCGGTGTCTGCAGGCAGTGTAGAACAGAAGCATGCCAGAGCAGAGGTCTGTCCTGGTGATCAGGTGACAGTCCGCTGTGAGGCCTGGGGTGGGGTCCGGCTCCACCTCCTCACAAGAAACGCCTTCTCTGTGGCTTGGCATTGCCACCATCCTGTTAACTTTTGGTGCCAGCAAGAGGGCTTAATGAGGGGGCTGCCCGCTTGCCCACTTTGTGCACGTGTTAAAAGGTCTTTTTTTAAAAAAAATAATTTATTTAACTTTATTTTATGTGCATTGGTGTGAAGGTGTCAGATCTGCTAGGAATGGAGCTACAGACAGTTGTGAGCTGCCATGTGGGTGCTGGGAATTGAACTCGTGTCCTCTGGAAGAGCATCCAGTGCTCCAACCCCTGAGCCATCTCTCCAGCTCCTAAAAGGTCTTTTAAATAAAACTGCCATATGCTGAGTAAACTCCCCTTTAGATGGCTTACTGATTTTATTCTGTATTTACAGTAAGCTTATTGTTCCATTCTTTTATAATACAAGGGCTTTTTTTTTTCTTTTTTTACGAAAGTACATAGTTGCTGTTAGGCAGTCCAGAATGTACTACAGGGATTTGACTTGCTGGGCTATCCCCAGGCCATTCTGTTTGGAAAGAGCTCAGTGTCTTTGGACTGAAGCATAAACCTGAAGGTGGTTCCAGCCCAACCCCAAATTGTTATTAATCATCCTATGCAATTTTTGTTTTTGTTTTGTTTGGTTTTAAAAAGCAACTGCTCCTAGGAACGAAAGCCAGAGGCCGCAACGTGGAGGGCAGCCATTCACTGTTTAGAGCAGGAGAGAAAGGTGGGCTGAGCACCCCACAGAAACACCGATGTGCTCTTGTCCTGAGTGCAGAATCTGTGAGCGCTGTCCTGTTTGGAAAAGGACCTTGGCAAATATGAGCAACTGTAGGGTCTTGAGCTGGGATCATGCAGAGAGGCAGCGGGTTGTGCCTCAGGGGAGCAGACAGTGGCTGCAGAGGAGAGGTGGAAGTTTTGGCCCCGGGTCAAGAACTGAATTTCCCTCAGAGCCGCCATCACTGTGAGAAATGACTTACATTGTTTTCAGCGAGATGGTGCATGGTACACTCTGTCAGAGCAGCCAGGGGAAGGGAGGGTTATTGCTCATTCTGAACCCTGCTGTGATGATGTGCCTGCAAATCCAGGCTAGATTCAAACCAAGGCTCTGCCTACGATTGTCCAGCCTCCCTGGGCAGATCAATTTGTGATGGGAAACTGTGTGAGGACTTTGATCAGGAAAGGGGGTCAGAGTAACTGTCCTGTCTGCCTTTAGAGGTTTGTTATAATTCCTCCATAAAGCTTTAGGGAACAGCGATTAAATTCTCTCTGCACAATCCACAGTGGTGTTTGCTTAGCGTGTACCGCTTTGGTCAGGCTTAGTTCATTTGAGCAGCTATAACAAAATAACCTTGGACTAGCGGCTGATGAACAAACATTTCTTTCTTGTAGTCCGGAGCCAAGAAGTCCAAGGGCAAAGAACTGGCAGACTCCATGCCCTGTGAGAATCTGATTCATGCAGAGATGCTGCCTTCTTGTTTCCTTCTATGGGAAGATGCAGGGCAGCCTTGTGACACCCCTTTCATCAGGGTACGGTCTCATCCATGACAGCTGCACCCTCATGACCAAATCTGCCTTAAAGGCTCCCTCCTGATACTTATCATAGGAAGCCAGGTTTTAACATATGCATTTTCAAGGACAGAACATTCAAATCACAGTAGAGACTCAGACTCAGTGACGTCAGTAGGGAAGCAGGTGGACACAGCTGGAATCTGCTCCCCCAGTAGTCACACGGTCCCATGGTATTCTTGCCAAAGAAGAAAAAAAAATGAATGCATTTCTCCACGTGGATCACGGGATCAAGTGCTTCAGCTGTGTGCACAGTTAGTTCAATGTGCATGTCAGTAATCGAAAGAGAAAGGGATCTCTCAGGGGGAGTGTTCTCTATGATAGTACTGTCCCAGGAGAGAGAATGTGTGAAAACAGCTGGGTGAGGTGTGCACATCTGCGATCCTGGCCCCAGAGAGGCAGAGGTTAGAGGGTCAGGAATTCAAGGTCTGACTTGGCTACATAATGCATTCAAGGGCTGTGGGACCCTGTCTCAAAAAAGCAAAGAGAGTAAGGTGACAGAGTGTTTGGAAAGCGTGTGAAGTTTTAATAACAAAGTTGACTTATAATGGGTAACTGATAATTGCTTAGTGAGATAGTTTACATCTTACACTTGTGTTGTTACTTCCAAGGCCCACTATGTCTTTTGTATTGGAAGCCTGTTGTTTCTTGGGTGTGGCCAGTTTTCAGGTGCTCAATGCCTACCTTTGCTGATGGCCGCAGTGGGCCCAACCCTGCAGATGTCAGAACAAGGTTTTTGTTGATGTTGTTGTTGTTTTTCTGTTTGTGCTTTTTAAGTTCTTTCTTTCCAGAAAGTGTCACTGGTTCTTAGAGTATATTTATTCCGTGACCTTTGTTTTCTCACAGCCTTGTCTTTGGAGGAAATTTTACCGACTGATACGTAATTCTTTGAGAAAGCCTTGCTGAGTAGTAACGTTGTGTGATGGGCAGTCTTCTTGGGCAGATGTTAGTGAGGTAGTCTTGACTTTGGAAGAATTAGGCTGAGGTCAGAGTGGATAAATAGCTCACTAATAGATCAAATCAAAGAGAGAAGGATAGATAGGATTTGGGATTTGGCTTTGAATCTGAAGCCACCTGAGTCTGGGTTATTTGTCTCAGGACTCGTGTCTCAGCGAGGAAAAGCTAATGAACAGGTAGCTCACAAACACGCAGTACTTTCCCTCAGAAGCCTTGTTATGAGCGCGTCCAGGCTGTGGGGAGGTGGAAGCCCTTCCTAGTGGCATGGTGACCAGACACCTCCAGAGAGGTGAGCGTGAACAGAGGCACGTGAGCAGATCTCACTCACCCATTTCTGGTGGTGCTGGTGTAGACAGGCCTGCTGTACTGCCTTGGATCACAGGATGGCGTATGTGTGTATGTGTGTGTGTGTGTGTGTGTGTGTGTGCATGCATGCACAGCACAGGCCATTTGGTGGTGACCAGCAGCCACCGAGCCTCCAACACAGAGGTCTGCTGTAAAGCCGCATCTGTCACTCCTGCCTGCCTCCAGAGGGCACTTCTAACTGTCTGGATGTGTGCAAGGGTGCAGGCCTCCTGCTGTCTGCTCCCAGGGAGCAAGCAGTGCCTCAGCAGGTGTTTCTCAGAAGAAACCCTGAGTGAGCAAAGCTACCATGACTTTATTATGCTTGTTATTCTATGACAATCTTAATCTATTCAAATATTTAGCTTTAGATTTTTTTCTTTTTCAGAATACTTCCAGGAAAATATGAATTTATTTTTATGATGAAAATAGTTAGGAAGATAAATTTAATTTGTAGCTATTCTCTGTATAGATAACTTTTCTAGAACATTCTGTGACTCCAGGGGCAGTCTTCTAAGACATAAACCTGGTTTTTCGGACTTTACATTTTGATTGGGCAAACCTTTTGGGAGCAGCTGGCCGTCAGATGGTGGAATAGGGTGACGATGCCTTGGGGTCAGTAGGTTCCTGATTCATCCCCTCTCACCCAGTTATGAGCTGCCCTTTCATCCCTTAAAACTCCAGTCAGCTGATTTACATCTGAAGAGGACGCTCTCCTCTTACTCAAACTGAGTCCATATATTCAGAAAAACAACCCTGCCTGTCTGATCAGCTTTACTAATCAGATTGGTGGCACTTGGTAAGTGGAACAGAGAAGTGTGAAAAGCTAGGCTCATTTATTGATGAAATTATTAAGGCCACTCCATGTAGTTAAAAGGGAGGTTTATTTTGTGGGGTAACTCACAAGTGAAGGGATAGGCTACAGGGTCTGGGAAAGGTGTAGCGCAGTCCAGTGGTGTTCTCTGGAGAACTCTGCTCGGTCTACCTCCAGCGTCCAGGGTCCAGGCACCCTAAGAGAGCCGGCACATCCAGGATCTCGGGTCTTCAGGGTCCTCTCTCAGCCCTGCCTTGGAGGCATGACAGTTACCGAAGCCTCATTGGGGGTTGGAGCTTCCAGATCAAAGCTGGAATGGCTACCCACTACAGTCATTCTCATGGAACAGCGTGGTTCTGACGCACAGTTCAGACCTGGCCTCGGAAACCCCTCATGGTCTGAGAGTACTCACCATATGGCGCTGTATCTCTCTGCTGGCACAATGTTGAATGTGGGCGACTCCCTTTAGTTTTCATTCCTGACGAGAATGAAGACCTGAAACCACGTTGTACAGGTGTGTGTGTGTGTGTGTGTGTGTTTACATATATGGTTTAGGTTTTAACATGTTAGATTTTACGTAGCCACCATAAGCACAAAGTACAGTAGTTCTAGCATCCCAAGGAGATGTCTTTTATAGTGACACCTGTCGCTCTCCAGCCGATGGCCCCGACTCCTTTCTGTTGTTACAGTTGTATCTTTTCTATAAAGCCTGTAAATGGAATCAGGATCAGGATCCGGAAGCCTGGCTGCTCTCATTTAGCGTGATGCCGTCAAGTGCCGTCCATGAAGCGGCACGTGCCAGCGTTTGTCTGGGACCGCTCAGTAGCCTCTGCTGTACTAATCTCTGCTCATCGTCGTTGAAGGACTCCAGCACGGGATGATTCTGAAGAGAGCTGTGTTAAATATCCACATCCTAATTTTTAATAATCATCCATTTTCATTTTTCAGGCGTGGCACTGCTAGGTCACAGGTAATTGCTTCAGGTAATTAGGAATGGCCAGACTGCCACAGCGGCAGCATCATTTTGCATTTCCACTGACAAGGTCTGAGAGGTCCAGTAGCTCTGCTTGTGTGTTCGTTGCTCACCTGAGGTATCAATTCTGATAGGTGGAGGGGCATTTCATAGTGGCTCTGACGTTCCTGTGGGTCAATGGCTTTTGTGTGCTTCCTGCCTGTCGTAGGTGTCTCTTCAGGTCTTGATCATATATTAATTGTTATGTTTGTTTTCTGTGGTTTATTTTATTTTTTTTTGAAGTTCGTGGTGTATTCTGGACTTAGATCCTTTGCTGTGTATGTGGTCTGCAGGTCAGTCCACTGAATCAGCAGCTTGTATTTCATCCATACAAAGGTTCTTCTGCAAAAGGAATGCTCTTGGTTTTGATATTTTTGCTTTGGTTGTGTTAGGAATGCCCTGTGAGGTTTATCCCATTTGGCCTTCACTTCTATAAGGAACATTTGGCTAGATATGGAATTTTTGCCTGGGAATTTTTTCAGTACTTTAAACACAGTGTTTGGCTCCATGCTGTATTCTGGGAAGTTGGCTCTTGCGTTAGTTAGCTTTTCATGTCTTTGTCCAAGATCCCTGAAGGTCGACTTAAGGGAAGAAGGATTCGGCTCTCAGGCGTGTCAGTCATCCTGGCTGAGTCTGTGGTGGAGCAGAGCAGTGACCTCACAGTGGGCAGGAAGCAGGAGGCCGTGCTGCTGTTACTGAGCGCTGGTTCCTTTTTCTTTTTTATTCGCTCCAGGCTCCTGGACCCGAGTGAGGGGATGGTGTCACCCACATTCAGGGCAGGGCTTTCCCCTCAGCTGATCTTCTCGAGGAATAGTCCTGGAGATGCGGTCAGGTGTTTGCATCTCCTAGGTGACTCTCCTACAGTGAAGCTGATGTGGTCACCGCTGTCCCTCTCTTGGCGGGTCCTCTCCTTGCTCGCTGCCTTCAGAAGTCTGCTTTTCTTTGTTGTCCAGCAATCTTAAGTTTTGCTTGTATATTCTTTGCATCTTTTGGAGTTCCTCAAGCTCCTTGGATGCTCTGGTCAAATCGTCTTCCTACCCTTTCTCCCTGCCTCTCCTGGGGCAGAGCTGTGCATCTCTGTGGGAGGTGGAGGTGGGAGGTGGGAGGTGGGAGGTGGGAGGTGGGAGGTGGTTTCCCCTTAGGTCTCCATTCTCTGGCCTTCTGCTTCCCAGCCTCAGCCACTTGTAGCATAGTTGTCTTCAAGTTCACTCATGGTCGCTGCTTCCCAAGAGCACTTGTGACTGTGGCCACCCAGGGGGTTATTTTTGGACAGTGACCTACTGATGTCCATCTTACCCTCACCTCTCATTGCCTCTCTCTCGAGTGTATGGAAGGCAGTTGACTAAAGCTTTGCATGTGACATCTAGTGCTTTCCCACAGATGGAGAATTCCCCTGAATGCCTGTGAGCAGACAGTGCCTTACACGTCTTCCTTACACGACTCTTGGTTTCTGGGAGGCTTACAGATAGCTTGTGTTCACACAAGCTGGAAAGCTGTTCTGACTGTGAACAAACTGATGCTCTGCCGTGTTGTTTCTCGCTGTAGGTTGTGGTTGTTTGTGTGTCTCATGAGTGTTCTGATCTGTTTTGTAAATTGTTTCACAAAGTAACTTTTAAATTTATTCTTAGTCCTGTAAGATTTCGCAAGTCTCTGGTAATAGTTTAATGTTGTTGAGCTAGTGTGTTGGTAGAAACTTCTTTGTGTGTCTGTGGTGAGATGACTCAGTCAGGAAAACACTCGCCCTGCCAGGATGAGAACCTGAGCTCCATCCCCAAGTGTGGCTTTGCCTTAATCCCAGCATGGGGGAGGCTGAGACAGGCAGATCTGTGGTTGTCCATAAGCTTCCGCACTACACATGTACACCTACACACACACACACACACACACACACACACAGATAAACACACATACACAGATATACAGATACTCACAAACACACACATATGCACGCAAGCATGCATGCATGCACACACACGCATTTCTGTGCAACCTTTGGAACTAAACTAAAGCTTTTGTCCTGAGGGAGTGACACAGAATTCTCGACTAGTCACAATGCGCTCTTCACGCCACCTGACTGTCACCAAGTAGCTGAAGAAGGCCCAAGAGGACTTGTGCTGGTCAGACTGTCTTAGAGGAAGTGTGTGTCCAGGTCCCTCTTTCTTCTCCCTCCCTCCCTCGTTCACAGAGGGAGGTCTGCAGTGATTTCTGAGGCTCCCTGTGTTCTAACCGGTGTTGTGTTCTTCCACCGACTCTTACCTGCTACCACATGATGTGGGATTCGCTGACAAAGTAGTCTTAGGATTTCCACACACAGTGCTTTTTAAAACCTGGGAGTCTGAGTTGATGGAATGAAATCATTCTGGTGCATGTCAGAGTGGAAGTTTGCCTCTTTTTTTCCTTCTTCCTCAGTGTCTTCCCGACCTCTCAGTAGATGCTGTGGTGTGAAACAGCAGCGACATGCTATAGGGAATTTTGACCTGCTTTGGGAAAACGGTTGTTGCGAGCTTAATTCTAGCTGACTCCGCCTCCTCCTTTTCTTTTTTTCCTTTTTGTTTTTTTTCTTCCTGGTGACTGAGGCTCAAACCTCTAGGCCTCCTCCATGCTGTTATTAAGGAGGTTGGGGAGGACTAGTTAATTCTGCCAGCTGTGAAGAAGCCTTGACTTAGGTGTTTCGGTTTCTAATCCATAAATGGAGGATAAAATAATGATCTATGAAATGCCCACATGCTTCTTGTCAGCTGCTTCACTCTGTGGGATTTAATTTTGAATATGTCCAATAGATATGTCTAATGAAATGACCACCAATTAAAATCACACGATGTGTTTGAGAGCGAAGGATGTCACCCTTTCTTGCACCAGGGGCTCATGAGCTTTGCAAGACTAGGTAAGGACAAAGCTTATCTACACTGGCTGTAACCGCCTCATGTGGGCATGTGCCAGAGTGAGTGAGCAGCCATAAGTGATGTTTTCCATTCGGAGATCCGAACAGGCTCCGTGCAAGGTTTTATAGAGAATGTGTATCTGAAGTGTCCGTTTTATAAAGATTATCTCCGCATCATTTCACTGTGTCCCATCTGACTGTGAAAGGGTCCCCCTGGCCTTGCTGTCACTGATGCTCAGGCAGAAGTCCGAGAAACAGGCCCAGAGAATCCTGAGTGTGTTCCCTGCTGCCTGGTCCTTTGTACGGTGAGGAGCAAATGTCGGTTCTCGAGACTCAGGACTCCTCAGCGACTCTGCTCTGACGAGTAGTTTGTTCTTCTTGGGAGTTACCTCCTTGAAAAAAATGTATTGGACAATCCCGCTCTAAATACTTAGCCTCCAGGAAGAGCTTGAATTGGGGACTTTTGCTTAAGGATTCTTGGGAGAGGGAAGGGATTTCAGCCAAGGATTGCAGCTTAGAGATGTTTATTTACTGGGACCACAGTGTCTAGATCCTTCTGTTTGAACATCTTGAGTCTCCAAGTGGGAGATTGTGTGTGTGTGTGTGTGTGTGTGTGTGTGTGTATGTGTGTACACATGCATACATATTGCAGGTCTTCATTTATATCATAACTGTAACTGTGATATTGAGTCATTCTATATTTTTCGTGCGTTATTTCTAAATCTAATGGAACCTATGAGTGAGATAATTATCACTTTATATATCTAGAAAACAGAGTCCTCTGGAAGCACTCAGTATTGGGAGCTTAGAATGTTTCTGTTGCAAAGTGGTTTGGAATCTCAGCACTTAGAGAGAAGAGACTCATTCAAAAGACTATATATAATTTAATTAAAGGCATATACTCGCTTCGAATTTTTCTAGAGAGACTTAAACTTTTTCAAATGGGATGATATGCAATCTAATTTTCTTTCATGATTTCTGAAAAAAAACAGTATCAGGCAATAATGGGAATTTATGTTTTCTTTGCTGGATTGAATGGAGTGAAGTATTTTTAGGAAATGCTGGTCATTTTAGTGCGCACGCAGTTATGTGTGAAGGTCTGCCATTGAACCTAGAGCTTATTGTGAAGCTCATCAGGCTGGCCAGCTTTTGAGGCCCTAGTACTCAGGGTGCAGATGCAAGTTTCTATACCTGTGTTCTGTATGGATGCTTGGGGTCCTCAGATGCCTGAGCCCCACATAACTCTCCAACTGTTTTCGGTGTGGCTGATTCATGTGCATCTCTCTTAACCCTGCATCCTTCAGAGCTGCGGACTTATGTTCCCAAGACCATAGACATTTCCATGTAGACAACTGAGATTTAGCATATCTAAACCTAGACTGTTTTTTTTCCTTCCAGGACCTCTGGTATTTGCTGTCCTGTTTTAGCCTCATTGGTCACTATTCAAACTAAAGTCACTTTTGACATAGCCTCCTGTCTCATTGTCCTTAATTGGTCAGTACAGCCTCTTGTGAGGCTCAGAGTGTGTTAAAGAGACCTTTAATAAAGTTAGGGATGTGTTGCTGTATGCTGAGCACCAACCACAGAAGTGACTGTCTTGCAGAAGGTACTAAGTACACACTTACTGAGTGATGAATAGGGTCTTAGCCTCGAGAATGGTTTGCAGCAGCATGCTCTAGTTCCTGTGAAGGTGCTGCTGTGTTGGAGGTGAACTGTGTCTCCTCCAGGCTCACTGGACACTTGCTCCTCAGCTGGTGTTGTT
Source organism: Peromyscus nudipes (assembly GCA_902168325.1). Lineage (NCBI taxonomy): Eukaryota > Metazoa > Chordata > Mammalia > Rodentia > Cricetidae > Peromyscus > Peromyscus nudipes. Next base: position 12,296 of record CABHPH010143852.1, on the reverse strand, counting down.
TAGGGATGCTGTGGAAGCTGGGGCCTAGCTGCAGCAAGTGGATGACTATTCTGGCTTTGAGAGTTCACTGGCCTGTGCTGCTTGGCTCCTGACCTCAGTCTTGCTGCCTTCACAATGTGGGGTACGCCCGCTGTCGGGCCTCCCTGGCAGTGATGGAGCCTGTTCCTTGAAGTAGGAGCCAGGGTGGATCCATTCTGTAAAGTGTTTCTGTGACAGAGGAGAAAGCAGTAACTTACGTGCCCTATTTATTTATAGTGTGATTTTAATTCTGATTCATTCTAAGGCATGATATATGCCTGATAGTCAGGCCCCGATGCTATTAATAAGCCAAATGTTGAGTCAAAAAGTTGTGAATAGTAACATCATTTTATAAGTTAATTCTAAAAAAAAAATAACACTTCTAGATGACTTTATGATCAGACATTTTAAGAAAGTGTGTTTTCTTTTCCTCTCTCTCTCCCTCTTTCCTTCTTTACCCTTCCTCTGCCCCCCTCCATTCCTCTCTTTTGAGACTGGGTCTCGCAGTGAACCCACATTGGCTTAATGTACCTCACACTGGCCTTAAAGTTTCCTGTCCTAGTCAGTCTTCCCAATGCAGGGCTTACAAGCATGTGCCACCATGTACAGGAAAAGACATGTTTCCCAGTTTTCCTGGAAAAAAATGATTTCAGCTCATTCTGAGATGGTCACGAATTTTGACTTTCTTTGTTTCACATCTACCAGTCATGTCTTTTCAAACCTTTTTAACAAATGCAAGGGGTTGCTTCTGAGAATTCTCAACAAGAGGGTGCAGAGTTTTCACTTTTAGGGTTCCGTGGGGCTTTAAAGAAAGGAAAGCAGAGATGAGGCACTTTTTCTTTTATCTGTGCACACGTGGGTATTGACAGGTGTGTGTCCCCTCTAGGTCAGGGCTCCTCATCTGTGTGCACATGTGTGTTGCTAGGTGTGTTCCGGTGGAGGTCAGGGCTCTTTATCTGTGTGTACATGTATGTTGCTAGGTGTGTATGTCAGTGGAGGTCAGGGCTCCTCATCTATGTGCACATGTGTGTTTGGTAGGTGTGTGTGTCGGTGGAGGTCAGGGCTTTCATCATCTGTGTGCACATGTGTGTTGGTAGGTGTGTTCCTGTGGAGGTCAGGGCTCTTTATCTGTGTGCACATCTGTGTTGGTAGGTGTGTGTGTCGGTGGAGGTCAGGGCTCCTCATCTGTGTGCACATGTGTGTTGGTAGGTGTGTCTGTCCGTGGAGGTCAGTGCTCCTCATCTGCTGCCTTCTGTGATTGAACTCCAGTTCGGTTTTCAATATTCTCTCCCTGAACTTGCTGCTCCCTGGTGCTTGGCTAGACTGGTGCCCAGCCAGGCCTTGGCATTCTCCTGCCTCACTGCCTAGTGCTGGGATTACAGGGCTGTGCCGCTGCAGCCACGAGTCCTGGGAATCCCAGCTGGGTTCCTTGTGCTTATGTGGCAATCACTTTGCCCACTGAGCCATCACCCGGCCCAGGTAGGACTTCTTAAGTAGTAATTTGATCCAGGTAGTAAATACCCATAAAAAATGATGGCTGTTAACTCTACTTTTCTTTATAAATTTAATATTAAAACTGTGCATGGCCATTTTTTAAATTTCTAAGTCTTATCTGCACATTTTTTTCTGATATTTTCTTTTTGGAGGGTATTTTCCTTCTTCCTCCATTTTTCTTATTCTCTTTTCCTACTTTACATTAAATTACGCAAAACCCATGTTTCCTTCTTTCCTCTGTATTTTAATGTGTCCTTAAAACATGGCATAATACTGTACAATTTGTTTCTGTTGGAGAGTTTATGAAACATTTTTTAAAAGAACCTTTATCAAGTGCCACACTGAGAACTCAGGAGACATCGATGGATGGAAAGGTTCTTGCTGCTTCAAGTGCGGACATGATTTGACCGACAGGCGAGGAGGTTGTGATCCCTCTTGGCAGCAGGCACACTCGTCCATGAGTTCACTGTCCATGTGGTGGTTGAGGTGGAGCATGCATTCAAGGTTGCCCCATCAGGTTGCACTTCAGGCCATCGTCCTGTGTTTGGGACATCGCGTCCAGGCATTTGAACACGGCTGTATTCGATCTTGACTTTGTGACTATCATATCACTGTACGTGTCACGTCCATATGGAATCAACTGGACTCTAGTTTAGTGACCAAAATTAACTGTTTCATTCTGGTCACCATTTGAGCCAAGTTACCTTCAGCCGGGAGGAGCCGTGTCCGTCAATCCCTGCTGGCCTGGGGCTCTTCAGTAGTTCTGTCTGTACGGCTTGGTTCTGGTTACTTCATCCAGAAGGAGTTCTCATGCTGGCTTACCCATCAGCCTTTGGGATTGTCTCCTCAGCACACATGCACTGTCCCTCCAGCTGGCTGTCACCGTAGCCCTGGGCTCCCCTTCCCGGGTGGTACTGCTGGCAATTCCCACAGGGACTAGCTTGTGGTCAGGCTGATAGAGTGGTCAGTTGGGTAATTTCTGCTCGACTGCACCTGAAACACTAGCTATTCTGAAATGCTGTTAGATGCTAGCGCGTAGCGGGCGGGATATGAGTGTCTTGAAAAATGATACCGCTTTAAAACAGCAGCCTGAGATTTTCCAGCAGAAAGGCGCGCCTCGGTTTCTTGGTGGAAATGCCTTCTTTCCGTAGAGGATGGGTGCTCTTCAAGTAGCCGTGGATCGGTTGTGCAGCACATGCTCAGATCTTCACATCTGTGTCACCTGTGTGTGATGGACACAGTGAGGTTTGGAGTGGCCTGGGGAAGGTGGCCTGCATTTGGGCATGTGTCTGCTGATGAGGAGTCCTTAGTGTGCCACCAGGTCACTGTAGATTTAAGCTGAGAAGTAAAGGTGTAAATCCTCCCCACTCTACACTTCCTGTGGGCAAAATATTTGAGGCTTAATCTTACTCTTAGGAGTTTGCTCAAAAATCAAAAAACTGTCTTCATTTTTTTATCTTAAACCATTAAGTGACAAGTTTAAGCGACAAGCCTGTAGTTAGATTTCTCAGAGTGACTGTGATTGCTTACCTCAGTGGTGGCCTTAGGGGCCATGTGGGAGGGGTCTTTGATAAATGCGAATGCAGTGGCCTCGAAGCTGGGTGGCCCTGCAGGCTGCTGATGCAGAAGGAGTGAGAGGCCCCAGCACCAACAGCACATCATACCGGGTCAGTACATGAGCCTGGATAAAGCCCCTGTCGGGAGGGTGCGCTTGGGAGGAACAAGAACGTTTAGATGGGTGTGCGTTTGTGAGAGACAAGCTTAAGTTTTATGAGACCTTCGTCCTAACTCTGCTTCCTGCTTTTCTCCGTCATCACAGAGAGATTTCTGGCATTGTTTCCTCTATAACCTCAGGGCTGCCACGTGCTCGTTTCTGTCTGGACTTTGCCTTTTAAAACAATGCCAAAAGAAACGCGTTTAGAGCCCATTAATCTGTTCCTGTATTTGACATGAAGGATCTATGTCATAAACCCTTACTCCCATACGCGTCTATCTAAGCATGGCAGGCAGTACACCAATGACACTTTTGCAAGACTGGTGCAATGTTGGTGGACTGAGGATGTCAGAATGGTACTGGTCATTCACAGTCAGAAGTTACTGCTTTTCCAGACAACTTCACGTGGACATTGGGGCTCTGTACAAAGAGGAAATGCATGTAGGAGAGAAAGACTCATCAGGGTTAAGGCAGCAGTAATTGAGGTAGGAGCAGTTGAGACTCCCTCACCCAGCACTTGCTGAGGGTGTGGATTCCAGGCCGTGTCTGGGATCTTGTGGAGCTGGGCAGTTTCCAGCAAGCACAGCTGGGCCGCCATCACCACTGCTTTCCCAGTCCTCTACTAACTCACAAGACAAGCGTTACTCACGGATTCCTACGCTAAGGATGACAATCTGAGTGCTGTGACCTCTAGGATGACCCCTGAACTTGCAGTCACCAGCATGACTCACAGGGCTCAGCATAGGGTTGTGCTCGAGACAAGTTGACTTGCGCAGGGACGCACGAGTCATTTCTCACAGCTGCGCTTGTAATCTCTGAGAGTTGCTATAGCCAGAGGGCAGAGGGGAGATGTGTCTCAGTGAGGTCCAGGGGACAGCTGGCTCATGCTGCCAAGAGCCTTTCCTCTTGGAGTCACCTGGGGTATTCTCAGTCCCTCCGTCACTCACTTGTGATGTGTTCTGTGAACTGCCAGGGGGGACGGGTTGGAAATTCAATACTCAGGCTTTTTCCTGGGGCTTTGGTCATAACATACCATATAGATACCCTCTGCCTACACACCCCCAGAATTTTAGAAAGAAAGCTGGTGACACAGGTGTAGCGAGAGTTTTCCTGCCGGGCCCACGGTCAGGACAAATCTCTTACCCGCCAGTCCCACAGCTGCTCAGACCAACCAAGTAAACACAGAGACTTATATTGCTTACAAACTGTATGGCTGTGGCAGGCTTCTTGCTATCTAGTTCTTCTATCTTAAATTAACCCATTTCTATTAATCTATACCTTGCCACGTGGCTCATGGCTTACCGGCGTCTTCACATGCTGCTTGCCATGGCGGCGGCTGGCAGCGCCTCTCTGACTCAGCCTTCCACTTCCCAGAATTCTTCTCCTCCTTGTCCCACCTATACTTCCTCCTGCCTGGCTACTGGCCAATCAGTGTTTTATTTATTAACCAATCAGAGCAACACATTTGACATACAGAACATCCCACAGCACACAGGCTGTGCTGTCACCCAGTGACCTGGCCTTTATTTATCTGTGGACTGTACATACCCTGGAAGCCTGGTCCCTCCTGTGCCAGCCAAAGTCTACCTTGCGGGTAGCCGTTCTCAGAGGGGATGCTCAGGCCTTGCTCTGACTCTTGGAGATGCCTGCAATGTGACGACTGAGACAGACTAGTTACCAAAGTTTTTTAGCCTCATTTGAAAAGCTGACGTTTGGTTGGGGATTTAGCTCAGTGGTAGAGCGCTTGCCTAGCAAGCACAAGGCCCTGGGTTCGGTCCTCAGCTCAAAAAAAAAAAAAGCAAAAAAAAAAGCTGACGTTTAGTGAGTGATCACTCCACTCATAGGAGATTTCCTTTGACAAGCGGGGGCAGGGTGCAGTGTGAGCTTGATGTTCTGGGGCAGTCAGTGCTAAGGGTATAGTCAGGGAGGGGTCTCTGGTCAAGTTGCTTCTGGTCTGAATGCCTCATGTAGGCAGATGAAGGGTGAGGAGGGGTCAGGCAAATAGCAGCATGGCCATGAGTATGGTGAGGGCTTGGTATACTGGAGCAGAAAGGAGGGGGAGCCATAGGGAAGTAGGGCTGTTTTACTGACCGCTCCTTCTTATCTGAAGGTTAGTCCAGGGTGAGCCTCAGGTGGTGGAGACCTCCTGCTAACCCTTCCCTTCCACTTCCTTACCAGAGCAGCTTTTCAGTTTGTACTCTGAGTCAAGTGTTGCTCCAAATGAGAGGTAGCACTGGCCAGGAGCAATCTCGAAAACTCAAGGTCTCAGAGGGAAGAAAGTCTGAAGAGAAAGGATGCAGTTGGGTTTTGTGAGATGGGCTGTTGGGCAGTGTCCTTGTTCTGGCCCTGGTTATTGTCTCTGTGGTCAAGAGATCACTCATCTAAGAACTCCACACCTCTGTGCTTCTGTCCTTAATTCATACTCGGGACTGGGACTTGCATGGAGTGTTTGCTCTGTACCAGATACATAATTCCCGGAGGCCCAACAGAGCCAGTACGTGGATGGATCCCAGTGTCAGCACGTGGAACACATCCCTGCATGCCAGCTGCATCAGAAGCGACCACGTGTTAACAGCAAATGCTATTTAGCCATTTTATCATTTCTGCGGGGAAGCAGTTCAAGTAGCCAGAGTGTGGCTGCCAGGAAAGAAAGACCCAGGAAGGAAAAGGTGGATGAAATCGGGTTTTGGAATTCTCAGAGCAGATGTAACTGGTTTTTATGTTTGACAGGTTTTGTGTTAAGGTGCTAGCATTACTCATTTATCTTGCAATTTATATGAAGGAAAACTATTTCTGGTGTGTATTTTGGAACTGCCTTTTGACACTAATTAGAGTTTTAAATAAATTTGTGTATGCATCCAGCTCTTGTGTTCTTAGACAGCAGGGGTTCTCAGGTTGTGAAAAGTCCCCCAACAGCAAACCAGTTGTGGAAGAATGAGCTACCTGCCAGGGAGGGTGTTGCAGCTTTGAATTGTGTCCCAAGACATCTATCTGAGGATTGCCAGATTGTTAATTCTACTCTTAATCATTCGACTTAAACATGGAAAAACTAAAACCAAATCTGAGAACCCAAACTGTATAGCACTGAGACTGAGCAGAATCATGACCCAGAGAACCAAGTGTTCTCCACATTGAACCTCCGCACCTCTTCATGCCTTTCGCCACGGGATGCGCTGCTCATCTCTCATAGATCAGACTGACCTTCAGGGACTGAGAGCTTCTGTGGTACAATATTTAAGAGTCGGGGGAAGTACTGTTAAATTGGCCTCACATGTGGGCAGTGCTCTAAGAAGGGGAGAGTGGTTTAATTTATGTTCTGTTCCCGCCTGAACTGAACACAGAGGGAGCCATACCACTGGAACAGCTGTGATATTTCAGAGAAAGGCTCAGTGGTCGTGTCTACCATAGAATTAAAGGCTAGGCTTGGGACCTATAACTTGTGGACCTGGTACCTAATTTGTGGTGAAAGAGTCTTGGTTGTGGGGAAGAACTGAGTGAGGGGAGTGTGTGGGTCTGTAGTACAGTGTCATGGGCCCAAAGTGTGACGGGGGTAGAAGGGCAGGCTGGACCTCTGCTGCGTGTGTCTGTCCCTGAGCTCTTCCTGCAGGTACAGCATGCATTGAGGACTGGGAAAGCGGCACTTTTCCTAGAAAGTGACTGCTGAGCTTCGAATCTGAAGTTCCATGAACACAGTTCTTAGGAACCTCCAGGCGGTTATACTCAGGCATGGCTCCCCTTAGCACACGTGGATCCCATTATTGAATGAGAAGTTGTTAGGAAGAAACACTTAAGGTTGTGTCTGATTTGAATCTAAATGTGCATCTAGTTGATGTCTAAACTGAGAGGTAACTATTCCAGCAGGTGTGTTTGTAACCTAATGGGATGTGTCCTAAAGGACAAAGCACCCATCCCCTACACTCACAGTGATCGCACACTATCATGTGAATAAAGAGCAAGTGGACTGTACACAGCACGAGACTCACTGCAGGGACTAACACCCTTACGTTTTTGTTGTGTCCCACCTTCCGAGCCCAGCCTTCTGTTCTGTAAACATGGGCGTGTGTCTCCATTCTATTCATTGAGCCGTAAGGTTCTCTGGGTTTTTAACAAATGCATAGTGTTACATATTTACTGCCATAATATCACAGAATAATTTCTTGACCCTGTGAGATCTGCTGTGTTTCACCCAGTCCAGCTTCCATCTATTCTTCTTGGATTTTGACAATTGCTAATGTCTTCCCTATTTGCCCTAATTGGTCACCTTCCTCCTCCTCCCCCTCCTCCTCCTCCTCCTCCTCCTCCTTATTCCTTTTCTTCTTTCTGTGCTACACAGTTACAATTATTTAATGTACAGCCCTGCAGGGTAGCTTATCCCCTTGTTAAGAGTCATCCATGTCTTTCCCTGGCCTCTCATCATCTCTTCTTACCATGAACTAGCATTGAGTTATGTACAAGTTTGTCTGTGTCTTCGCTCACTGGAAGGCAGCTTGGATGCCTCCAGAATTGGCAGATCATGGAAGAAAGTCATTCACGTAATGTTCCCATGCAGGTATCTGTGTGGACGTGGGCTTCCATATGAGCTGGGCTAATATATGGAGTATAACAAGGGATAATATTATTGTGTCACACAGAACAACTTTTTAGAAAATGTGATAATAAATGAACAACTCATCTCCTGCTTGGATACTGACCAGCAGTGAGCAAGGACTGATGTTCTGCCTCCATACCAACAATCAGTGTTCTGGGGGGTTTGGACTTCAGCCATTGTAATAACTATGTAGCTGAGTCTTGTTTTCCTGTTACCTTCAGTTCACTAATGACCAATTAGTGCCTTTTTGTGTTTATTTGTGGATATTCACATCTTCTTTGTTAAGGTGTTTCTTCAGTATTGTCTCTATTTTTAAAGGCTGGCTGTTTGTTTGCTTATGGCTGACTTTGAAGAGTATATTTTGGATGCAGGTCCTTTATGTAATATACAATTTGCAAACAGGACATAGCTGTAATGTGCTGAAATAACAACGGGCCCAACTTACAACTGTCCATGCAGCCTGGCTTTCTGGGACCTAGGAAAGTAATCGTAACAGGAAAGGGGACCTGAGAGATAAAAATCTCTTCAGAAAAAAGTGTGTGTGTGTGTGTGTGGGGGGGGTGAGTCCTTTCGCCCGGCAGGATGCTCCTTCTTGAGGTCACAGAGGATTACGTGAAGACCAGAGACTGAAAGCGTGTTGAGAGTCCTGATTCACAGTGTGGGCATCCTGGTGAGTGGGTGATAGGAACACTGAAGTCAAGGGCATCGGGGAAGTGAGTGAGGACCACGGAGTGTGTCATCAAAGTGGTGGATGGGAGTCTGAGGAATAACTTTGTGGGCATAAGGAAAAGGAGGACTGTCTTTCCATCAGCCATCTCCCGCAAGGTCCCCATGCTACCACCTTCACTCCAGTGCCCAATTCTTTCTATATCTAGGCATGTGCCTTGCCATGCCAGGTGAGCACTCGACTCCGAGGAGTCCTTTTTCTTTAGCATCTTGCAGGAAATTTCAAATTGGATTCTGTTCCAAAGGTGCCCTTTGCCCTGTGCGGAACCCGATGGGTCTCCCTCCCTTCTCTCGTGTGCTCTGTGTGTTGTGTGTGTTGCAGTCGACCGTTTAGTGCCTGACTTCATTGAAAGAAGCCATCTGCCTTCTCAGCTACCCTGCTCTACTGTAAGATCCTCACAGCTGTGACTCAAGTGCTCAGCAGAATTAATTAACACGTGTGGATTCTCTGCTTTGTGGAAATGTGTGGCCTGCTCTCTGCAGGGACAAAATTAGGCTTAGTTTCCTTCTTTCCTGTGTCCCAGCCAAGTTTCTCCTGGTGCTGCCCTCCATCCATTCCTGTGGACAGCCATTCACGGGATCTCAGTGAACATGGGGCAGCAAGAACAATTCTCAAACCCAACTCATGTTTGGGATTATTTTAATCTGAAAAGATGTAACTTTGTATTTTTGATATGAAAATATATCAAGTTACTTTGTCTTACCTATAGCCAGCAGTTTTCATTGGACAGAAACCTCAACCAAATAGCAATGGGGAAATGGCAGGAGCATTTTGAACCAATGTTAGTTATAACACTGGCTTTAGTGCCTGTGGAGAGGGAGGAATTTGAGCTGCCAGCAATAACGATGAACAGTGACTCACACATTCATCAATCACTTTGGCCATCCATCCATGGTGCATTGCCAGGTTTAATGGATGGTAACTGTTGACCATAGTGGTTTATGCAACCTAACGTACAATAGAAAGGCACAGCCCAGCTCAAGTGCTGTCGGAACTGACAGGTGGGGAACAGCTGTTTGGTGTGACTTAGCAGCTCCCATCTAAAACTGCCAGGTTCTGACTTTCCATGCCTGCTTTTACTCTTTTATTACGGTAATAACATAGAATGCTGTCTTAGCCTTTGAACAGCAGCAGTTACGATTTTGTGACATCTTGTCATCACCCATAGCTCCCAAAGCTTTGCCCTTCTGTCAAGCAGCGACTGTCTCCCCACTAAGTCAGACTGTCCCAGCGCTCTGCGTCAGAGGGAAGGTCCTGAATCCTAGCACACTGTGTCTGTATACTCTGTGTGCCCTGTGTGAAGATGCTGCATGGGTGAATCTTGTTCTTTCTGGTTCCTTTGCAGGTTTGACGGATGAGAAAGTGAAGGCCTATCTCTCTCTCCACCCCCAGGTCTTAGATGAGTTTGTTTCTGAAAGTGTCAGTGCGGAGACTGTAGAAAAGTGGCTGAAGAGAAAAAACAACAAAGTTGAAGGTAAGATGTCACCTGCCCACTCGCTCGCGCCAAGTGCGCACAGATTTCAGACCAAACTTTGCTAGCCCAGAGTGGGACAGCGTGTTTTAGAAAACAAAACATGTTTAATCCCAGCACTCGGGAGGCAGAGACAGGCGGACCTCTGTAAGTTTGAGGCCAGCCTGGTCTACAAAGCAAGTCCAGGACAGCCAGAGCTGTATATGGAGAAACCTTGCCTTGAAAAAGCAAAGCAAAACAAAACAAAACCAAACCTAAAACAACAACAACAACAACAACAAAACCAAGCAAACAAAAACCCATGAAATAGAGATGTACATTTTATTTCTGTCAGTTTTTATTTATTTATTTATTTATTTTACTTTTTTAAAGATAACATTGTTAGAAAGAGGAACTAAATAAATATGAGAGAAACATCCTTAATTAAAAAAAAAAGACTTGGCAAATAATTACTGAGAATTTACTTAGTGCTTATGGTATTAGTCAGCTTGGAGTCACCACAGCATGGTATCTGAGGCCGTGAACTCAAAAGAGAAAAGGTTCATTTGTTTCCAGTTCAGGATAATAGCCCCATAGCTTTTGGCTTCTGGCAAGGACAGCAGGTGGCAGTGGCAGGGACCTGTGTCCCAGTGGAGAGCTCTTATCACCAGCTGGGAAGAGAGACTGAGGGAGGAGACCGGGGTTCCACATGACCTCCACGTCTGCTCTGGTGGCTACAGGGCCTCTCACAGGCCCTTCTACCTGATGGGCCATAGCACACCCTGGACAACCGCTTTGTGGGCCAAGGGAACACTGTCTGCATGCAGACCATACCAGTGATGAGTATTGATTAGGAAACATAGTTCACGTTCCTATCTCTAGATACTGCATTTTACACAAGGCTGTCTGAAAACACCGTGCAGACTGCAGGAAGAACCCGGCTTGTCTTTGACCCATCCTTCCTTCCTAGTCACGGAGGCTACCAGAATGGAATCCCCAGAGGTCAGATGAGGATGGCCCTTTTGGATGCAATGTAGGGAGGGGAGAAGGACTCGAGAACTGTTTTAAACTTCAGATTCTTTGATGGGCTGCCTGTGCTCTGGTAAATAGCCTCCCTCAGTGGTCATCCAGGTAACGCTGTGCAAGCTCAGTGGGTCATACACAAGAGAGAGACTTGCCAGTTTCAGTGGAAGAAGACTGAGGAGGACTGAAATCTGTTATGTGGATGCATGAAACTGTAAAAAGAATGAAAAATAAAAATGTTTGGATTCCTAGGATTTCAGGCATATTGTATGTAAAATTTATGCAAAATAGCATTTTAGAGGAGGGCTCCCTTTGTGTGTTTCTCTCTTATTCTCAGAAATCTATTTATCTTTTAAACTAATCAGTTACTTTTGCAGTTTAGATACTAGAAAGTAGAACTGCGCATGTGCTGGGCAAGTGCTCTGCCAACAAACCACATCTCCAGGCTTTAAAAATGCACTTACTTTAAACACAGGCTGCTTAAGAAACAGTTGTATTTATGAAAATAAGAAGTGTAGACTCAAAAGGTATGTGAGGTCAAATTCATTTCCCCTCAAACTGAGTCAATGTGAATGTGTTTTCTTTGAATATTGCAGAATAATTTTCCTTTATTTCTAAGTGGATATATTTGGCTATCTGACCAAATTTGGCCTCTCATTTTTATGAATGTTGTGCTCATAGGCACAGTTAATTCTACTTTTGTGTTAACACCAAAATAGTAGTTCTGGGGGGGAATCTTCTTAGTGTGCTAAACATCCTAACTTCTGTCTGACACACAGAAGTGGGTGTTCTAAAGATGCAGTAGAAATATGGGCAGTTTCCACGCTCTGAGTAAGTCTTTATAGTTTCTCAACATATAATAAAAACAAATATTTGCAAAAGAGAGCTTTCTCGCTGAGATGTGAAGCAGTTTTAAAAGCAACCGTAGTGATTTGTACAGTGTCTACGAGTGTGAGTGTGTGTGAGCATGTGTTTTAAGAGAAAGAAATGTAGAAACAAATCGGAGATCAGCATTTTCCTCTCAGTCCAATCCTGTTATTGATGATTAAGAGCAAAGCTTAACCAGCGTGTCCCATCACTGTGAATCAGAGACTGGAAAACAGTTTGAGATGGTTGACACCTTGCAAAGGGTGACTGGGCTTTGAAGGCATATCTTAATGAATGATGCTTATTTTGGGGCAGGGAGGACAGCTCAGTCCTGCTCAAGTGCCTTCCACAAAGCATGAGGATTTGGGTCCAGACCTCCAGCACCCACGTAAGGACCTGGCATCATGGTGGGCAC
>CABHPH010143851.1:51930-83371 GCA_902168325.1 Peromyscus nudipes | reverse complement strand
TCTTATCCTTTTGAACCTTCTCTGGAGCTATACAAAGACCTTTCCTTCTTAATGCTTCATTTAAACAAGAATATGCTTCCTCTAACACTCCTTCATCTTTTGCGGCAAGTAAAATATCATCCATATAATGGATACATCTCACTGTGGGAAAACGCTGCCGTATGGGTGTCAGGGTTGCATCTACATAAATCTGTCACATAGTAGGACTGTTAGCCATACCTTGAGGCAAAATCATCCATTCATATCTCTTATCTGGTTCCTCATGATTGATGGAAGGGAGCGTAAAGGCAAATCTCACACTATCAGCATTAAATAAGGGAATGGAAAAGAAACAATCCTTTATATCCACAGCGATTATGTGCCAAGAAGCTGGCAGTGCTGATAAGAGTGGTAGCCCTCGTTGCACTGGACCCATGATCTGCATCTGATCATTAATAGCCCTAAGATCTTGTAACAATCGCCATTTCCCAGATTTTCTTTTTATAACAAATATAGGTGTATTCCAGGGGGTCTTATATGTCCTGCCTCAAGCTGTTCCTTTACCAACTCTTTTGCTGCTGATAGCTTTTCAGAGGAAAGTGGTCACTGAGGAAACCACACAGGGTCCTCTGTTTTCCAGGAAATGGGAATTCCTTCCTCAGTGGCCCCTATGGAAAACCCAATCCTTGCCTATAAACTCCTTTCTGAACTTGGATAGGGTCCTTCCTTCCTTGTAGATGTTTTCCTAGCCCATAACTTGAATGAAATCCCATTGTCCTCATCATATTCTGTGATTCTAAAGAGTATTCATTACTTAATTTAAACCCCATGTCTCGCATGAGATCTCGCCCCCATAGGGAAACAGGAAGCTCCAAAACATAAGGTTGCATAGTTCCAGCGTGCCCTTCACTATCTTTCCAGTGAAGTTCTCCTGCACTGATATCTGGGGCCTTTGCATATCCCAGCCCCTGAAGGGTCTGGGAGGAGACCTGCACTGGCCAACCTGTGGGCCAGTCCTTCTTAGCAATAATACTCCGGTCTGCTCCTGAATCCAAAAGACCAATAATTTTCTTCCCATTAATAGTAAGTTCAAGAGTAGGTCTTTGATCTAGGTCCAAGGATAGGAAAGTTAAGTCTGTTCCTGTGGACCCAAAACCTTTGTCACCCCTCTGCTTTGCATGTGCAGCGAACTGATCATGAAGACTAGGTAAGATAATCATCTGAGCAATTCTATCTCCAGGAGAAATGGAGGAAATTCCTTTTGGGGACTCAACCATAATTTTCACTATACCAGTATAATCAGGATCAATCACTCCTGGGTGTACTTTAAGACCTCTTAAGGTGGTGGAGGATCTCCCTATCAGAAGACCCACCGTGCCTGATCTCAAAGGGCCTCTAAAGTCAGAGTCCACCAATTGAACTCCCATTTGTGGGGTCAATACAAGCCTGGTGGTGGCGCGGAGGTCCAATCCTGCTGAACCTGTAGTGGCTCTCCGCGGTTCCTCTGATGACGAAGGGTTGGCCACTGTTCTGGTTGCCATTCCTGGCTGTAACTCTCCACTGCCCCATATATTTGCGGGCCCTGGAGACAGGGGCCCCACTGCCCGTTTTTTGGATAAGTCCCAGATCTCATTACTGATATTGGTTGCCCATTGATGTCTCTAACTGACCTGCACTCATTTACCCAATGTTTTCCTTTTTTACACCTTGAGCACAACCCTGGTTGCATAGGGTGTTGTCCCCTTCCTGCTTCTGTATTCCTACCTCCTTCTGGGCAATTACGCTTTAAATGACCTGTTTTTCCACACCTGAAGCAGGCTCTGTAATTAGTATTCCCAGTTCCCTTTTTTGCTAGCTGGATGACAGCTGCTGCCAATCCAGTATTGGATAATGGTCCACCCAACTCTCTACACACCTTCATCCATACTTCAAGGCCTTTTGATTTATAAGGAGTTATAGCAGTTCTACATTCTTTTGTACATTGTTCATAAACTAACTGCTTTATGAGTGGCATAGCTGCATCAGGGTCTCCAAAAATTCTGCCTGCGGCCTCAACCATACGAGCAACGAAGTCTGAAAAAGGCTCCATTGGACCCTGAAGGATCTTAGTAAGATTACCGCTCACTTCCCCCTTATTGGGAAGGGCTTTCCAGGCTTTTATTCCAATTTTGTTAATTTGCTCATAAACCTGAACTGGATAGCCGGTCTGTTGGTTAGCGAATCATCCTTGCCCAAGCAGCATATCTCTATCCCATGCCGGATTACCTGCAGCAAGATTGGCGGCTGCCTCCTCATTAGCAAATTCAATTAGAAAAGCCCTCCAATCTAGATATTGACCTGGAGACAAGCAAGCACGTGCAAGCCCACTCCAATCAGTAGGAGTCATACAATGTCTATTCAAGGCCTCCACCTGAGCTACGGTAAATGAAGCAGTAATACCATATGTACGTACGGACTCTGCCAGGGACTTAATTACCTTAAAGTCTAGCGGCTCATGGTATCTTTGACCTTGGTTATCTTGAAATACCGGGTAGGCTGATAACATTTCAGTTCTGACTGCCCTCCATACTTCCGGATTAAAGGAGGTGACTGCAGCACTACCCCCACAGGGTGTCTGCGCAGCAGGTTCATAGTACGGTGTAACACAAGTCTTCCTCTCCTGTTGTTTTCTGTCCTTTTCCTTTTTTCGTTTATAAACTCTAACGTTTTTTACCTGTTCTGTAATTGGTCTTACCTCTTCAGATTCACTAGATTCAGCCCTTTCCGACTCTGACAAGTCACTTTCAAGTTCACTTTCAAGCTCTGAAAGACTAGGGTACAACCTCTTTTCTCCCTTCTTACTTTCCATTTTATCTGATAAGGCCTTTTCTGATCTCTCCCTTTTTAAGATTTCTAATGCAATTTGTCCCTTTTCAACCGCTTCACTACATCTCTGATCCTCAAAATAACTTCTCACTAGCTTCCACACCGGTCTTAAGAGCAGCTTATTTAGAGCCAAAAAAATTGACGAAGAAGCGCCCATAATTGTTCCGAGCTAGAAATTAGTAGTTTCACTTTCCTTCTCTTTTTTTTTTTTCTTTCCTCTTTTACTGAGGCCTCTTGAATCCTGCTCTCTCTTTAATTACAGAGAAGAGCAATCCCCGCTCTAGACGCGGGTCCCCACTTTACCTGAGGACTTACCCCGCTTTGGACGCGGTTCCCCACTTTACCTGAGGATTTCCCGGTATACCATACCCTGATTGCAAGAAGTTCTGGGCTCACTGGTGAGGGGTTCCTCCGTACGAGCCACCAGTTGTCGCGTCCCCCTCGTCCAGCAAAGAGGACACGACACCGAGCTCTTCTTCTTGCAGTTTATTCAGGCCTTAATCAGTCTTCTGACTTCTAAAATCTCCCATCCCATTCATCCATTATCCCTCGGGCAAAGCCTCTCCCGGCCTTATATAGGCTCTGGGCAGCCAACCCCAGATCGCCACGTGGGCATTGCCCAATAGGCTCAAGCATGCGTAGCAAGCCACAACCTCTGCTATAATTGTTTACCACTGGGAGCGCTCACCTCAGGATGGTGGAAGGCGATAACCAGCGCCACCTGTAAGGCGTGGCTACACGCAGCTCCCTACACTTGAGCTCTGATGTATTATCTAGAATACTTTCAAATGCCTGTAATTTCTTTGATAATTCATCATAAACAAGGTTTAACAGACCTTTGTGGTTTTTTTAATTATAGGAAAATAACAGCTCTGGCCGGCATAAAAATAATCCAAGTTTCCTGTGGACACTACCACTCCTTGGCATTATCAAAAGGTAAGAATACCTTGGAGACTTCTGAACGCCACTAGGAAATATTTTTAAATATAAATGATAACCATGGATTTTTAATTCACCAGGTTTCATTTTAATGCATTTATGACTATTTTTGTTTCTTTGTTTGTTTGTTTGTTTTCAAGACTGGGATTCTCTGTGTAGCTCTGGCTGTCCTGGAACTTGCTCTATAGACCATGCTGGCTTTGAACTCCTGCCTATGCCTCCTGCCATGTGCTGGGATTAAAGGCTTGCACCACCACACCCAGCTGTATTTAGAACTTTTTAACTGTAGGTTTCATCAGATATGGTGTTCTTTTTTTTTTTTTTTTCAAATGTCTTTGTTCTTTTTCAAATGAGCTGGCATCTCACCACAGTAAGGGAACTCCTTTTCGCAGTAACAGCCAACTTCAGGACTGCCTCTAGGCTGAATGTCTTGTCCACATCAGCAAACTAAAACTTTAGATAAAAGAAAAGGTGAGATGTCGATTCAGAACCATATGTTTTCTTACTGATCTTTCTCATACTTCATCATTCTCATCCTTGGCTCAGATTTCTTGATGGAGTATATTGAGGGGGAAAAACTGCTGTGTGCGGTGTCTGGTGGCTTCAAATTAAATGAACAGATAACTAACAGAGAAAAAGGCACCCAGTTATTACGAATATTTTGGTGTGGGAGAATTCACAGAAAAGAAATGAAGCAAAAAGAAATACTGAGAACCGGGAACTTGCATAACACTTTCACAAAGGAAAGAGATTTGGGCTTCAGTGGATGATAAGTGTCAGGGAAATGGTTAAAATTTGCCTGAGGAAAATAACTGAAGATAAAGGAGGTTTTAGTACGATTTGTTTGTGCAAATTTTTCTCAGAGCCAACTCTTTAATTCAGGGCTGAAAGTTGCTCTCTTCGCCCTGTAATTTTTCACAGAAAATACTATATCTTGTCTTGTACAAGGGAGAGGAAGGAGGGAGAGGGCTCTTCTCACACCTGCTGATTCTCAGTTGCCTTGCTTAAAATAATTCTGTCACCACGGTGACAGTGACAGATTTTCAGTTAGCGTACGCTGATTCCCGTGAAGTGACATGTAGTATTTTCATGTTCTGTAGGCGATGTCTTATCATTGCGACTGCTTCTTTAACTGCTGAGCCTCAACTCTTTCTCATCTGTAGGAATATTGATGCCTGACTTACAAGCTGTGTGAGAAAATTCAATGAGAGAATGTACATAGTGTGTCTTGAGGGCTGTTTGCAGCATAGAGTGGGGTAATTACACACATTAGCCTCCGTCCTCGCTCATTCTTTCTCTTAATGAGCACATTAAGTGTTAGGTTCTGTCAGGACACTTTTCAAACTAATTTTTTGTGTCCCAGTGCATGGTCTGTCTTATAGGAGTTTCCATGGGCTGCTGGGTGGAATGCATATTCTTTTGTGTTGGGATGAATATTCTGAAGGTATCTGTTAGGTTCATTTGAAGTATGATGTCATGAAATTCTGATGTTTCTTTGTGTATTTTTATTCCTCCATATAGCCTCTATACCTCTCTATACTTACAGAAAGTAGGGTGTTAACATCATCTGCTGTTACTGGGTTGGTGTGAATCTGCGTCTGTAACTGTGATCCTATAGTTGCTATGAAGTTGTGTGCACTAGAGTTTGGTCCCTGTGTGTTTAGGATTCTAATGTTTTATCGGTTAACTTTTCCCTTGATTAGAATGAATAGAAGAATTCTAATTTGTTTAGTTTGAGTCTTGACCATCTCTTTGATTAGTTCCAGTCTGAAGCCTATTTTGTCAGATATTAAGATAGCAATGCTTGCTTGCTTCCTAGTCCCATTTGCTGGGAATATTTTTTTCTATCTTCTCACTTTTGAGTGGTTCTTTTCTTTAAAGCTAAGATTATTTTCTTGTAGCTAACAGAAATACAGATTTTTGTTTTTTAAATCCAGCCTCTGTCTTTTAATTGGACGATCCAGTCCATTAATACTGAAATTT
This sequence comes from Peromyscus nudipes, assembly GCA_902168325.1. Taxonomy (NCBI): domain Eukaryota; kingdom Metazoa; phylum Chordata; class Mammalia; order Rodentia; family Cricetidae; genus Peromyscus; species Peromyscus nudipes. Next base: position 77,605 of record CABHPH010143851.1, on the reverse strand, counting down.
ATTCTTTAAAGGTGTGTGTTGATTGTTCTCTTTTTTGGCTGTCTGTGGTCTCAGTCTCAGTTTGTGTTTTAGTAATTACACCTTCATTTTTTTTTCTTTCTACAGTCTCTTAGCTGTGCTTGTTCCTGTCTTCAGTCTGAAGAATTTCTCCCAGTATTCTTTGCGGGTCTAATTTTTACCTATGAATTCCTTTAGCATGTTTGTGTCACAGAAAGTTTTTCTTTCTGCTTCAGATATGGCTAATAGTTTCACTGGGTACAGACATACAGTTTGGCATTTGTGGTCCTTTAAAACTTGGATACATTGCTCCAGGTTCTTCTGGCTTTCCGAGTTTCCATTGAGAAAGCGGCCATTATTATGACGGGTTTTCCTTTATGTGTTTTTCTGTCTTGCAAATTTCAATACACTTTCTTTGTTCTGTATATTTTAATGTTTTAACTGTTGTATACTATGAGGAATTTCTTTCGTGGTCTCATCTATCTGATATTCTGTGTGTTTCTTATGTTTCCGGGTAGGTCTTTCCTTAGATCGGGGCTGTTTCCTTCTGTGACCATGCTGAAGTTCTGGCCTGTGACCTTCCCCTGGGATCCGTCTCCTTTATCTGGACCTTAGTTCCAAGATTTGGTCTTTTTCATGCTTTCTCACAATCCATGCCCATTCCTTTCCTGTGTTTTAAAATAGTTTTCACCTTCTTTGCTTGTGTTGTCTAATTCTTCTACTTTTAGTCTTGATATTCCATTTTTTACTTGATCAATTCTACTTGTCAGCCTTTCCTCTGAGTTTTCTAAATGGGTTATTGAGGTATGTTTGTTTGTTTTTTTTTTATTTCTATCTCCATTCAGCTTGAGTTCTCTTCACTATTTCTCTGTTTTTATTGAATTTGGATCTCAAATTCTGTATTATCTTTGTCATTTCTCTCATGTCTGCTTTTTCCTGAACGTCAAACAGGCATTTATTCTCTAAGTTCACCAAACTGTGTCTTTTTTTTTTTAACTCCTTGAATTCTTCGATGAAGTTCACGCTGTTCTTTTTCAGGTTCTGTACCTCAGCGCCCATATGGTACTTCTCACTGAAGAGCATTTCTATAGGACTGGTGGGTTTGGTGGTGTATATGCTGTCTTGTTCTTTCACATTGTTTTTGCAAGAAGACAAGGGTAGACAGATTTGTTTTGTTGGTTGTGTATCTGATGTGGACACAGCAGGCTGTGAGGCTAGGCTCTAGTATAGGATGTGTGTACCAGGCTTGGTCTGGAGAATGGATCCACCCTAGTCTACATGGGGTGACCAGAGTGAGGAAGGGTCATGCCAAAGCATGCAGGAGGGTTACCTGTGTCTCCTCATCACATGGATGGGTTAGAAGGTCCTGGGTGCAAAGGAACCTGTTATCTGGTGAGTCCTAAAGAGAAGAGTGTCTGGGAGGGGGGTGGGATGGGGTGCCAGGATCCCTGGCAGGCAGCTGTGCAGGGTGACCTGAATTGGGAATTGGACTTAAATGTTTAAAAGTTCACTTTGGCCATCTTTGGCAGAAAAGACTGTTGGGAGCAAGGGGGAATGTGGGACACCAGTCTGAGGTTACTATAATTTCCCATGGTGACTTGGCTAAAATGGTAACAATTGAGAGATGAGAAAAGGTTGTATTTTGCGTAGATTTGGCAGCCACAGGTGGGGGGTTAGGATTTTCTAGTTTGAATCATATAGAAAACACAAGTCAAGGACAATGACAAGTATTTGATGGCAGAAAAGCTATAAGAACACAGTTGCCTTTGCAAGGGAAAAGAATGGACACTGTTTTGAAGGGGCTCCTGAATATGAATTTGACGACATATATGCCTTGCCTTTCACCAGAAAATTTTAGTCCCGTTTCCTCCTTTATCCTTGTTTTACTTTTGAAGGTTTGTAGAACTAAGTACAATACAGAGTAGGAGAAAATCGTGTATTTGCAACACCATGGGTAAACTTGTAGGCTATTATAGTAGTAACCTAAGCCAAACATAAACAGACAAATACTACCTGCCTCACTTTCCTGTAAAATCAAAGAAAACGGGACTCATAGAAACAGAGTAGAGTGGTGGTTGCCAGGAGTGTACAGGTAAGGGAAATGGAGTGTTCAGAGGCTACAAACTCACGCGTAAGATGTACAAGGTCTGGAAACCTGTTGTCCCGTAATGTTCCTATCATTAACAATAATGCTTTACATACTTGGCATTTACTAAGAATGCAGGGTTTTGTTTTGTTCCACCCTCTTGTATGCTTATTTTCTTGGAACTGGCCATTGAACCCGAGACCCTGCTTAGTCTGAGCACACTCTAGAACTATACAGCCTGGCCCTGCAAGCAGAATTTGAAAACAACAACAGCAAAATCCCTGTGTGAGGCAATTTAATCAGTTAATTCTGGCATTGTTTTACAGTGTGTATGTATATTAGAATATTATACCTCAACATTTCAAATATATAGATTTCTTTTGTCAAGTGTACATCAATAAAACTGAAAAAGAAGTGTGGAATTGAGTGTGATAGTTTTTACTGTTTTAGTAATCTCATAGGTGTACAATTCTTAAATGTTCTTTGTTTCGTAGATGGCCAAGTGTTTTCGTGGGGAAAAAACAGTCAAGGTCAGCTGGGCCTGGGGAAGAATTTCCAATCCCAAGCCAGCCCACAGAAGGTGAAGGACCTGGAGGGAATCCCACTGGCTCAGGTGGCTGCAGGTGGCAATCACAGCTTTGCACTCTCTCTCACAGGGACGTCATTTGGCTGGGGAAGCAACAGTGTTGGGCAGCTGGCCCTCAGTGGGGAAAAAATGGAAGGTAAGAAACTAGTTTTGTCCTTACAACAAATTGATATACCATTGCAGCTGGAAGACTAGCCTGCCATAGGGCACACCACAGGGGTTTGCAAACTGTCTCGTGACAGGGGTTTGCAAACTGTCTCATGAGCGTTACCTGGAAAGTGCTATCAGTTTCCTATTGCTTCTGGAATAGTAATATCACAACACTTTTAGCGACTTAAAGCAATGCACTTTGTATCTAGAGTCAGGAATCTGTTACTCGGTTTCAGCCAGCAGGGTTGCCTTGCTTCCTGAAGGTTCTGGGTGAGAATCCACTTTCTTATCTTTAACAGCTTCTGTAGGGCTTTAGCATGAATAGGATATTCCCTGCGTCTTCAAAGCCTGTGGTGGCAGATTGAGTCTTTCTTAAATAATGTTATTGTGACACTGGCTCTTTTGCCTTGAGTTTCCTCAGTTAAAGGAATGACACTGGGCCCCACCTGGATCATCCAGGCTAATCTCCCTACTATAAGGTGAATTGATTAGCATTTTTAATTCTACTGGCTTCCTTATTGTCCCTTTGCCAAGCAACCTATCATATTTACAAAGCTCTGGGCTTGGGATGTAAACCATTGGTCTACCTTTAAAGCTCTTGATGCCCAGGTTGAGCTCCAGGCCCATTAGATCGGAATGTCTGTGAGTGACAGTCAGGCTTCAGACATTGTTAGGGATGTGGGAATCGCTGATCACATGAAGGGAAATGACTAGTTCCTGTGCTAAGAAAAAAAAAACAAGTCTCCCCAAAACTGTCCCTCTAAAATACAAGTCATTAAGAAGTCTTCTTCAAGAACTCCATTCTCCTCTGATCATCTCTTTGCATTTGGCTAATATATATCAGCTCCTACTATGTGCCAGTACTTTGGAGAGCACTTGCATCCCATCTAACACTTTCAAGGTACGTTCTCTTATTCTCTGTGTCACTAACACGTCTGTTCAGGCACCCACTATGCATCAGAAATGAATACAAATTATGATAACATATTGGGAGCTTGGTATACTCTAGGTTAATTGCTTTATATGTTCTAGAAGGCTAAGGGCTTCCAGAAATAAGTATTAAAGTGCAGATTTTCCCCCTCAAATCATAATTTTTTCTTCCTAATACTTCTGAATGTTCACTTTTAAAATTATGTTGAGTTATAAGACAGAAATGTAGAGATTACAAAAGTTATAAAAATATAAAGAAAATTCTGAGATACCCCCCCACACACACTCCAGAGTGTAGACAAATTTCTAAATGGTCTTATTAAATAAAAAACATGGAGCCAAATATAGGGGTGAAAGCCTTAGAGAGATCAGGAAAATAGGGAAAGCCATAGCCAACGTTACCTCACCAACTCTGCAGCTTCCAAATGTGAGCTACTTCCTGCCTTACCCACGTCTTTATTGCCTTGCTGTTCTGCCCTCTCATTGGCTATCTTAGCCCAGCTACCTCACTTCCTTGTCACTGTCTGTCTGTACAGACCTCCAGGTCTCTATGATTGGTACTGGGATTAGAGGCGTGTGTCACACCACACATGACCACACCTAATATGGCCTTGAACACATAGAGCCCCTGCCTGCTAAATGATAGGATTAAGGGCATGTGCTGCCTGACTTCTTGTTTACTGAAACTAGCTGGCCTTTTCCCTTTGATCTCCAGGCAAGCTTTATTAAAGCACAGATAAAATATCACCACATTTCAGCAGAAATAAAATATCACCACACCAGAGTCTCACTTGGTAGCGCAAGCTGGTCTCGAACGAACAAACCTGCCTCTGAATCTTCTATTCTTTCTTTCAGCAGTGCAAATCCACAAGCCTCATTCAATTGGTGCCCTGAAGAATCTGGGTGTGGTTTATATTAGTTGTGGTTATGAGCACACTGCAGTGCTTACCCAGGTAATCCAGAATGTGCTTCTCCTTTTTAGACATCAGAGAAATATGAAAAAGATATGTGTGCTGTGTATTGTTTGATCTTAGTGTGTCCAGGTTGCTGTCACAAAACCCTATCAGTTGGAGAGCTTATAGGCATACTTTTCACAGCTCTAGAAGCTGGGGTGTCCAAGATCAAGGTGCCAGCAGACTTACACATAATGATGGGTGACCTTCTGATTCCCAGATGACAGTTTTTGTGTTCTCATGCAGTGGGAGGGGTCAGGGTGTTCTCTCTTGAGTCTTCTTTTTTAAAGAGTATAATTTCATTAATGAAGGATTTACCCTCATGACTGGATCATCTACCAAAGGTCCTCTTCCACCTCCTAATAGCACTATATTAGAAATTATGTGTAGCACGAATCTTAAAAGTTCTTATTAATAAAAACAAACCTGGAGCTGGGTATTGGGGTGAATGCTGGAAGATCAGAGAAGCAGAACAAGCCACAGCCACCTCACCTTGCCAATTCCTCAGCTGATCCTGTTTCCTCAGACTGGATGCCTCTCAGCTAAACTGTGCTGCTCAAAAGCCTAAAAGCTTAACCAGCTTTAGTTCCTGGTCCTCATGCCTTATACACCTTTCTGCTCCTGCCATCACTTCCTGGGATTAAAGGCTCTTGTTACCACGCCTGGCTGCTTCCAGTGTGGCCTTGAACTCACAGAGATCCAGGCGGATCTCTGCCTCTGGAATGCTAGGATTAAAGGCATGTGTGCCACCATTTTCTGGCCTCTATGTCTAGTGACTGTTCTGTTCTCTGACCCCAGATAAGTTTATTAGGGTGCACAGTATTTTGGGGAACACAATATCACCACAATTATGTTTTGTTTTAAAGATTTATTTTGTGGATTGGAATGTTTTGTCTGTATGTATGGTTGAGCACCACACACACACACACACAGTGTTCATGGAGGCCAGAAGAGGGGGCAGACGCCCTGGAACTGTCATTACATACGGTTGTTAGGCTCTTTGTGGGTACTGGGAACAATTAGTGTTCTTAACTACTGAGCCATCTCTCCAGCTTCCGGAAATTAGGATTCTAAATTTATAAATTTGAAAACACAAATGTTCAAATAGGACATAAGATGAATTTCAATATCAAAACATACTATTTAATGTTCAAATAGCTAAAGTGGAAAACTGAACTAAGTATAAATGAGGAAATATTTCAAGGTACTGTAGTAGAAGCTAATGTAGCAGCTAATCTTTTAGGTCATTATTCACTGTCAATGTAGGTATACAGAAAAATTTGTTTTATCATTTTCGATAATCCACTCCACAGACAAGAACACTTTTTGTTACGTTCCTTGCTTGATACAATGACAAGCCAGTTTTGTTAGACTTTCCCTCTGCCTCTTCTCCTGGCTGTTCACTGTATTCCAATGAGCCAGATTCTCCTCATCAGCATAAGGAACAGACTTGTAAATGATTTCTGTAATTTAAATGCTTGTTTAGAAACTGCACTCTGCAGGACCAGGTAAAGTATCAACAGTAGAATGCTTGCCTTGTTGCTGGAGTTGATTTTTGGTGCCAGAAAAAAGAGTTTATACACCAAATGATTTTTAAATTTTATTATTATTATTAACTACTATTATCTTCAGTAGATAAAAAGGACCTTAGGAATGCTACAGAAGTGCTCTACCACTTAGCCACATTCCTAATTCACCAAATTATTTTATTATTTTTATTACTTGTTTGAGAAACCATGACTTAAATTAGGAAACCTCAGTTGTTTGTATTATATTAATCTTAGTAGACAAGAGAAAGCTGAAAGTGTGTGTGTGTGTGTGTGTGTGTGTGTGTGTGTGTGTGTGTACACGAGTACAAGTGCAAGAGGATTTAGATTTTTAGATTCCCTGGAGCTAGAGTTCCAGGTGGTGGGGAGCTGTCTGCCGTGGGCGGTGGGAGTCAAACCCTGGTCCTCTGCAAGAGCAGTCCATGCTCCTGAGTACTGAGCCATCTTTCCAGCCCCTCTCTTAGCAATTTTAAGTGTGTAATATACTTAATATACATCTTCAAAGTGCATAATTTTAAAGAAAATCCAGTAAATAAATTTATAAATAATTTTTGGAATAACAAAATGATTTGGGGTAAATTTTTGGAAATTCATAAATAAATAAATGTAAATAATTTTGGGATAAATTATGGGAATTTATAAATCAATTTATTAAATATACAAACCAATTTCACATATTGCTTTTATCTTGTGATAGTTATATTTCGAAACATGAAATTAATCTGACTCATTTTTAAACAGGATGGGCAAGTGTTTACATTTGGAGACAATAACTCTGGGCAGCCACCGCACAGCCCCAGGAGTGAGAGAAGAGGCCCACAACTCGTGGAAGGAATTGGTGGCCGCGTTTCTAAGATAGAGTGTGGAAGGTATTGAGCCTTTTTTAAAAGTTTGAATAGAAAGTATTAAGTTTATTACTTAGAAACCCAAAAACATGGGGCTACACTTTTAATAAAGCATTGTTTCTTGAAAATTTACTTTTCAAATACATTTTTATTTAAAATTTTCAATTCTATTAATCATTATGTAACAAATAATTATTAGAAGTTTAGTATCTACAGACCACCTTCCTATGAGTAGAGGGTAGGAGAGAGTTAAGTAGCAAAGGTGGTAGTGTTTGCTGGCTTAAGTAGAAAAGAGAAATTAATCTCATGCATGCAGAACGTATGAATATTTGCACATATTCAGGGTTTTATATAACCTCATTGTGAGGGGATTTTGAGTACTTGTATATCTAACCCAGTACAGTAAAAAGCAAAATGCTTGCATTTAGAGCACATGGAATAGAATATGGGACTTGGAAATAAATTTACACAGATACAACTACCTAGTACTTGATTGGGGAAGACAAATGGTGCTAGTAAAATATTTGTTCAGGATATCCACCTGAATGAAAATGAAGTTAGATTCCGATCTCTCACCCCACGCAAAAATTAATTCCAAGTGAGCCTGGAAGGTAGCTCAGAGACTAAAGTCCTCGAAGCACATCTGGAGGGCCAGAGATCGTATCCCGAGGACCTGTGTAAACGCTGGGGGCGGGGGCTATGGTAGTCCACCTGTAATTCCAGCCTTGGAAGGTGAAGACAAGGCATCCCCTAGAGACTAGTCATATCAGCAGTCTTTGGCTGGGTTCATGAATAGACCCCCCACCTTAATGAATAAGGAATAAAAATGATGGACATCACATCAGCCTGGGGCCCCCACAGACAACACGTACATTTGCCCACACTCATGTGAGCATGCATACCTACATGCATGGACCCCATACATATACAGATACACAGAAAAGGGGGAAAAAAGTCAACTCTAGTGGATTACAGACCTTAATTTGAAACCCGAACCCCTGAAAGTGCTAGAGGGGGCCAAGAGGAAAATCCTTCAAGACACAGGCATGGTAGAACTTTCTGAGGAGCGGGACTCCAATAGAACAAAAGTAGCTCCAGGAATTAACAACTTGACTTGCGTGGCATTTGAAAGCTTATGCAAAGCAAGGGAATCTACTGGCAGAGTGAACAGCCAGCCTACAGAATGGGAGAAAATCCTTGCCAGCTCCTTCAGACAGAGGGCTACGATCTAGCACATGGAAACAAACCCAAACTGCTAAGAAACGGGCCATGAAATGAGTGCGTAGTTCTCGCCATAGGCCACACAAATGACCTGTAAGCATTTTTAGCCATGGGTAACTTTTGTAGCCTTTGAGACTCCACCTCGCCAGTGTCAGAATGGCTGTCACCAAGGCAAAAAGCACCAGGAGTCTTGGCGAGGATGGAAAAACATCCAGCGCTGGTGGGAGTGTAAACTGGGGCCGTCACCATGGAAACTAGTCCAGAGATTTCTCAGACACTTCAAAGAAGAGTTACCATTTGACCCAGCTGTGGCACTCTTGGGTCCACATCCAAAGGACTCCACATCTTACCACCAATACTTGCACACTATTCACAAAAGCAAGGAATGTCAGCCTAGATGTCTCTTGAGAGATGATGGATAACGAAAATGTGATAAACATATGCAGTGGGATTTTCTTCGCTATCAAGAAAAATGGAGTGTGAAATTTTCAGGAAAGTGAATAGATCTGGAAATTACCATATTAAGAGAAGTGACTCAGACTCAGAAAGACAATGTTCTCTCTCATGCATATCTTAGCTTTTACTGTTTGTCTGTGTGTATGCATGTGGGTGAAGGCGTGATAGGTCATGAAAACTATAAAGGGAACCAAAAAGTGGAGAAAAGACGTGTTGAGAAAGGAGGGCAAGGGAGTCCATGTGACATGAAGGCAGAAAGGGTGCACCAGGGGTGGATGGGTAAGGGAGGAGGGACACAGAGAGCTGTGAGCAAACACGGTCAAGAGGAGCAACAGAAGAAAACGATTGGGAGCATCATGATGCAGCTTACTATGCTGTATGCTAAGTTTCAAAAATTAAGAATAAATGCATGAAATACGCGATATGTAGCTCAGCTGGTAGAGTGCTTGCCAGTAGAGGAAGGGTCTGAGACAACCCTGAAGGGAGACCCAGACTCAAATAGTATGCAAAAGCAAAGAACGTTTATTCTGCAGAAGCAGCCAGCATTTGCAGGATCAGCCACATGTACAAAATGGCGACCATGAACAAAGGCACGCAGGCCCTTTGAAGCAGTTAGGGGAGTTTCAGGAGCAGTTGGTCAGCTCAAACATAATTGGTTAAGCAAGCAGCAGTTATATTAGTATACTTTTAATTGGCTGAAGTTTAGTCTTACCATTTTTGGACATACTTGCCCAGGCTTGGGCAAGTTCGATGTGACTCAGAAGGGGGCTGCAGGTTTTGTCCTTGAGACATTGTGGGGCTGACTGAGGTCTTGTATGTGCTCTTTCCCTGTCTCTGAATGCAAAGATGTTGTGGATAAATGGCCCTTTGTTGTGAGAGACACTTGTTTTGCTCCTCTCAGAGAACTGAAACCTAAATTCATTTGTGAGAGTGGGAGAGTTGAACCCCTTCATTAGCACTCACCAGGTCCTGGAGTAGATTCCTACAACCACATACACTAGATGGTGGTAGTGGTACCAGGTGTGGTGGTGGTGAACTATGCTTCTAAGTCCAGCACCAGAGAGGTTAAAGGCAGAAGGATCAGAAAGTGAAGATTATCCTATGAGATAGTTGCAAGCCTGGTCTACATAAGAGTCGGTTTCAAAACAAAAACAAAAAAGACACATGGTAGGACCCATAGTAAATCCCCATTGCTAGTACTATTTTGAATATTACTGTAAGTTAATGACACCTGTTTAGTGACGTCACCTAATTCACTGCAACACTAACACTGTGATGAGACAGCATGGTGAAGATAAGTCTGTCGTTTTGTTTTTCCTTGAAATCATGAGAGTCTGGTTCTTCAGAATATCACATTATCATTGTATTGTATTTTATGTTGTAGTTATCACACCATTGCATACGTCGACACCACTGGTCAGGTGGTATCTTTAGGCCGTGGACCAAGTCCCACAAGCAACCCGACTCATCAGGAGGTCCCAGCAGAGAACTCTGACATCACCTGCCTGCTCTCTGCAGAAGGTATGAGTGCTCCCACTAGCTCGTGGCTGATTGACTGAAGGAGACATACCATGTAGCCTTCCTCCACAGGATCCCACTGAACTACGCTTATGGTTCTTAGCTCTTTTATTTTAAACTGCTGCATTTTTTTTCCCATGGAGTAATGGGTAATCATTTCTAAAGACTTAACCAATTCAAAAGAAGACATTAAGTTGCTTACTTAACTATGTTAGCAACATGCTTTGATATATTGAAGCAAACACCTGAGCATGCCAACCCCGATTCATTATGCAAATGCCTAGACAGCTAAAAGGTTTATTGAGTGAATAAATGAATAAATAGCATTTTCTGTGGTCAAAATTAAATTGTTAGGCTATTTGTAATCAAAAATTAGGAGAGTGTAAATTTCCAACAAATGAATAAACTTGACTTAGTTATGTATAGATTATTTTTTTTCCAGGTAAAACTCTGAACATGTCTGTTTTACTTTTTTTAGATCTCATGGATGTTCAAGTCAAAGACATTTTTGCTGGAGCACATGCCAACTTTGTGACAACTCATCAGGTATCAGTATGTATTACTTCTTTTTAAACTTTCAGGAATTATTTCTTTTTCTGGTGCTGGGGAACCAAACCCAGAGCCTTGTACATGCTAGGCAAGCACTCTCCCCTAAGCTATACCCACCGTTCTCTAAATTTCAGGCTAGTGTTTGAAAAAGTATATTTTTCATGTTTTCAAATTTCTTACTAAATGCACTCTTCTGATAGAATGGTTTTGAATGTTAGAATGGTGGGCAATTTAACAAGACCTTGTCTCAAAAAATGAGCAGGGGGCTGGGGATGTGGTTCCATGGGAAAATACTTGCCTAACATGCAAAAGCCCTGGATTTGATCCCAAAGTGGGGATAGCAGGAGATGGATGGGGGCAGGGAGGGGAAGGCTTAGGCCAAAAGAAGAGAGGGAAGATGGGACAGGGGCGATGCCTGAAACAGAGGGAAAACAGAGTACAAAATTAGCTGTGGGGTAAAGTTTGGAATCTGGAGGAGGAAGAAAGAAGACATAAAAGAATGGTTTCTGACATGAGATCCAGGAGGTGGCTTATCCAGAGAAGCAACGGCACAAAAGTCCGGTCAGAGGGGCACCAAGTGTAATTTTCCTTTGGGAAGGGAAGATTGTGTTGTTTTAACAGAAATCGAGAAACTTGCCTGGGGTGGGGTCAGGAGAAGAGGAGGAGAGGAAGTTTTGTGACAGCTGAGGCATTCTGACAGTAAAGTAAATTAGAAGATCACGGGAGGGTTTCTCACGATTCACTGAAAGAGTGGCCAAAGAATGTCACAGAGCAGGAGGGAGAAAATGGAGTCCCGTGCAGTATGAGTTTGTTTCTCGGTCACCGTGATAAAACACTGTGACCAAAAGCAAACAGGAAACAAAAGGGTTGAATTGCCTTACAGCTTGTAGTCCATCGTGAAGGGAAGTCAGGGTAGGAACTCAAGGCAGGACTCAGAGACAGAAACTGAAGTAGAGACCATGGAAGAACACTGCTTACTGGCTTGTTCTGGCTTGTTCTGCTACCTTTCGTATACCTCCCAGGCTTGCCTGTTGGGGATAGCACCACTCACCATGGGCTGGGCCCTCCCACATCGATTATTAATCAAGAAAATGCTCTAGACACAAAAAACATAGGCCAACCTGATAAAGTCAATTCAACTGAGATCCACTAAGCTTTATGTCAAGTTGACTAAAGCTTTGATAAGTGCAGAATTGAGATGTCTGAGCAGTGATATAGTCCATTGTGACTGCAGATGGGGGTGAGTTGCTGATTAGTTATTGCTTGATGACCAAAGCTTGTGTGAGTATGAGAGAATCAGGGGCATGTGAGTAAAGGCAAAGGGAGATGTGCAGTAGTTAGAGAGAGAGGAAGAGAGAAAGAGAAAGGGAGAGAGCAAGAGACAGAGATAGACAGACAGACGGGCAGACAGACAAACTGTCTTTGGGAATGTCCATTTGAAATTTGTGACTGAATGTGGTGGGTCAGCATGCTGTGAAGTCATCTTCAGTGGTGTTAGACATGTAGAATTGACTTTGGAGTAATCCAGACTTGAACGTAGTGACAACTGGAATTTTGCAGTACAATAAGGGAGGCAGAAAGGAGCTGTGGGAATGATTAGAGTAGTGAAGCCTAGGAGCTAAGCTACTTGAAGAAGAGTAAGATGATGATCACAGAGTCTGAGATCTGAGTACATGAAAGAATGCTGCACTGGGAGCCTCACTCGAAAGAAAATGAATCAAGAAAATGGTATGTGATGATCAGAAAGACTTTCAAACTGATGCTTAAAATGGAGCAATTGCTAATGATAAAGTCCAGTTTATGTCCGAGAGGGAAAGTGGTGCTTTTCAGTGAAGTGCGATTTTGCATCCTAACAATCATTTGGAGGTGTCTTCAGACATTTTAGGTTGGTACATTGACAGTGACTGCTACTGGTATCTAGTGGCTAGGGGCTGGGAATAGTAAGGATTGAATATCTTACTATGTATAGGATCCTTCACAACAAAGAATTATCTAATCCCAGGTGTCAATCGTTTCAGTTTAGAAACCTTCTCCAGGTCATGAAGAGCTAAAATGAGGAGAGACAGGAGTGGAGATAAGATTGGGAACTGAGATATTGGAGTAAAAGATAGATTGTGTTCATCAGCTTTGAAGTTGCTGAGAATGAGGACAGAAAGCATGATGACAGGGGCAGGGGTGAACACACAAGGGACACCTGCTTATTAAGTTTCCAAGGAAGTGGGACAGAGGCCATAGTCTGATGTCATGCATACAGAGAAGCTAGGGACTTCGAAGAAAATAAATGACACATGAGTGCCAGTAGGGGGCAGCACATTGTACTGCGATCTTTGGATGTAAGAGAAAATAAATCTTGGTATTGATAAACTACAAAGTCACCAGGATTTAGATCAAGGAACTCAAGTAAGGTGTGAAAGTGTGGCTCAGTGGCACCTCTGCTTGTGTCACTAAGGTCCTGGCCCAGACCCCATCACCAGTAAGGGGTGGAGGACTTGAAGCATGGTGGTTACACATATTTTTCAAGAGGATTTTATTTGATTCTTGAAAAAAAAAGCGGTATAGAATTTTGCCATTCACGATAAGTTCAGTAGAGATGGAGGTATTCTTTACAGCAAAACATTAATGCCACTCTCTTCTCTTCATCTTTAGGACAAGCTCTCGCTGTGTAGCTAGTCTAACCTGTAACTAGGATCCTCTTACAGCAGCCTCCCGAGTGCAGGGAAGAAAGGCATGGGCCACTATGTCCAGCCACTTTAATTTTTATTGTTTTAAATATATATAACACACCAAGTGCCCAGTATTTGGGAAGCTGAGGTAGGAGGACCTCAAGTTTCATGCCAGTCTGGGCTGTATAGTGAGGCCCTATCTCACATTACATATAAGATGTGTATGTGTAGTATGTGTTACCATTTAAAACACATTGCCTACAGTATTCTGTGGCATTAATTGTACTCATAATGCCATCATCTACTGTCACTACCTCTCAAACCTTTAGTCACCTCAAACAGACACCAGGTGATATTTTATTTGTGCTTTAGTAACTAAAGCTTGCCTGGAGATCAGAGGGAAAAGGCCAGTCATAAGTAAACAAAGAAGTCAGGCAGCAGTAGCACACGCCCTTAGCAGGCAGGATCTCTGTGTGTTCAAGGCCACACTAGGGAACAGAGTCAAGTGTGGTGACGTACGCCTTTAATCCCAGTACCAACCACAGAGGCCTGGAGGTCTGTACAGACAGACAGAAAGTGACATGAAAAGGAAGTGAGGTAGCTGGGCTAAGAGAGCCAATGAGAGAACAGAACAGAAAAGGCGTCTAAACATGAGTATACAGGAAGAAGCTCTCTTTGGAAGCTGCGGAGTTGGTGAGGTGAGATTAGCTCGTGGTTTGTCCTATTCCTCTGATCTTTCTCTCGGGCTTTAACCTAAATTTCTGGCTCTGTGTTTTTTATTTATTAAGACCATTTAGAAATTCATCTATACCTGATATCTATTAAACAATAATTCCTCATTCCCTGCCTCCTCAGTCCTAGATACATTCTGCTTTCTTTCTGTAAGTTGGTATATGGACATCCTTTATACAAGTGGAATTATATAGTGCCTTCTGTTTTTATTTGATTTATTTCACTTAGCAAATTTTAGGATACACCTATCTTATAGTACTATATCAATTTTCCAATGCTAAATAATATTTCATTGCATGTTATATATATATCATATTGAAAATGCATTCAACATGTGTTATTTCCATCTTGTGGCCATGTGAATAATGGTAAGATGAATTTTGACTTATAACCACCCATTTCAGTCTCTATTTTCGATTTTTCTCATGGTATTAAACTTTTTAAAATACAGACCAAGCAAAATGGCCCAAGTCAGGAAACCAAATATTCAGGCCAACCTCATGCCAAAGCTCAACCCACCAAAAAAGGCAGAACTTGTGTGTGCCAGGTGCTTTATTGATTGTTAGTCAATATATGTGTGCATTTCTCTGGTCATTTTTTTTTTTTGCCTTTATTTTCTTTCTTGAAGCATACTAGGTCCACAAGTGTTTCCATGAAAATCCTGCCAGAAATTAACCGAATCAACCAGTCGCTGGCACAGAAATGGACAGCAGCGAAAAGAAATAAAGAGTGTGGCGAAGCTAAAAGGTGACCCAGCTTGATGACTTACAGCCACTCCCATGTTTCTCAAATGCTGATCACATTGTCCTAGAATCACATTGTCCAAAGAAGGTTTGGCCTGGTTGTGACAGAATTTACATTTTGAGTGGCATTCTCTTTTACTACCTCTTGGTTGGACCAGTCATTGATGTTCATAGCAATTAATCTTTTATTTAATATGCTTAAAAGCTACAGGGAGAGCGAATACCTTTCTATGTAAGGCAGATGTAGGAATGAATCTTAACAGTAAGTTGTATTGTTTTCAGATCCTCATAGTTGCCTCGCTAGCATTTCAGAATTTAGGTCTTCAGAGGGATGGCTTTCACTCAAATGCCTGGAAGAGCAGCTGTGAAGAGTTTTGGTGAAACTCAGTAGTAATAACCACAAGTAGTATACTCATAATCTAGATATTAATAATGAATCTTTATTCATTATTATTATTATTTATTCAGATATAAAGTAAAGGAGGCTATAGATATATCTAACCTGAAACCCACAGGTCCCATAAATCCTAGGCTAGCTATAAATACTACCCAGTAGTTTTGTATACGGCAGTGCTTCTCAACCTTCCTAATGCTGCAACCTTTAATCCAGTTCCTCATGTTATGGTGACCCCCCCCCATAAAATTATTTCCTTTGCTACATCATAGCTGTAATTTGGATAATTATGAATCATAATGTAGATATCTGATATTTCCAATGGTCTTAGGTGACCCTTGTGAAAGGGTTATTCAATCCCAGACAGGTCGGGACCCACAGGTTGAGTACCATGTATATAACAATGTTCCTTCACAATGTCAGAATATTGGACACTGCTTGGTTGTGACTTAGCCTTTGTTATTATCTTTGCAGAGAAATCGAGATGATATTTTCATCTGCTGCTTGTTTGACTGCAAGTTTTTTGAAGAAAAGGTAAAACGTCAATGGGAATTACCTTTATTTAAAATACTGGGGGGTGTAGTATTTAAAATGAAAATTACAGAATCAGGTTGAGTGTTCATTTTGTCAGCACCCAGAGTGCAACATCAACGATTCTTTCATTTTGTAAACTACCTCCTCCATATTCTTTCCTCTGTGCTCTTGTTGGAGGGAATGGTATTTTATTCAGGCTATTTATATCTACAGCTGATCAGCCATGCCTAATATTGCTTTATTACTTACAAACCAGGAGTTCATATTATAGTTACTGCTGAGTGGGATCAATAAATAAATGAGAATCTGTTCATTTTTTTTCACATATTGCTTCAGAGGAAAATCTAATTTCTCTCTTAAATGGTTTAACAGTAGGTCTGATTCTGAGAGTTGGTTAGGTAATTCGATTTGGATTTTTTTTTTTTTTGAGACAGGGTTTCTCTGTGTTGTTTTGGTGCCTGTCCTGGATCTTGCTCTGTAGACCAGGCTGGTCTTGAACTCACAGAGATCTGCCTGGCTCTGCCTCCCAAGTGCTGGGATTAAAAGTGTGCACCACTGCCGCCCTGTGCTTGATTTGGATTTTTTTCAGCAGTTTAAGAGCACTGGCTTCTTTATAAAGGATCTCAGATTTTTGTTATACATAAAATGAAAGTATCTCTTACATTCAAAGAGACTGGAACATTTGTTGGTCCTCACAGCCAAAGTTAATAACACACTTTGATAACCCACTGTGCATCCAGTCTGTTTAAACTGCTTTTAAGAGAACAATATATCAACCAACCTTACTTGCTTCGGATTTCCTTTAAAATGAACTCTTAAAACCTATGCTAATATACAACTTTAATCTTTTTTTTCATTTTTCTTTATTGAGAAATTTTCTACTCACTCTACATACTATCCACAATCCTCCTCCCTCCTCCTACCCCCCAGCCTTCTTTCCCAAGCCACCCCGCATCCCCACATTCCCCCAAATCGAGGTCTCCCATGGGGAGTCAGCAGAGCCTGGCACACTGAGCCTAGGCAGGTCCAAGCCCCTTCCCACTGCACCAAGGCTGTGCAAGGTGTCACACCACAGGCACCAGATTCCAGAAGCCTGCCCATAGACCAGGGACAGATCCTGATCCCCTTGCCTGGGTGCCCCACAACCAGTTCGAGCCAAACAACCATCTTCCGTATCCAGAGGGCCTAGTCCAGTCCCATGGGGGCTCCACAGCCACCAGTCCACAGTTCATGGGCTTCCACTAGTGTGGCCGGTCATCTCTGCACGTCCTCCCATCATGATCTCGACATCCCTCACCTGCAGTATCTCTCCTCTCTCTCATCAATTGGATTCCCGGAACTCAGCCTGGTGCCTGGCCGTGGATCTCTGTATCTGCCTCCATCAGTCACTGGACAAAGGCTCTATGATGACAGTTAGGTTATTTGCTAGGCTGGTCACCAGAGTAGACTGATCCAGGCACCCTCTGTACCACTGCCAGCAGACCAAGGTGGGGTCAACCTTGTGGATTCCTGAGGCCTCCCCAGCACCCTGCCTCTTCCTATTCCCATGATGTCCTCATCTATCATGGTATCTTCCTCCCTGCCCTCCCACTCTGTCCCTGTTCCAGCTTGACCCTCCCATTTCCCTATGTTCTCATCCCCCACTCCTCGCCCTCTGCCACACCCCCACACCCAGTCCACTCATGTAGATCTCATCCACTTCTTCACTGGGTCATCCATGTGTCCCTCCTAGGGTCTTTCCCTGTTAGCTAGCCTCTCTGGAGTTGTGGGTTGCAGTCTGGCCATCCCTTCCCTCACATTTAGTACTTGAGTTGGATTTTTAAGACAGTGTTAGTAGTCCATGTAGTACTCATGTAGTCCAGCTGACCTTGATCTTGTTGTGTAGGTGAGGAGGACCCTGAACATCTGATCCCTCTGCTTCCAACCTCCCAAGGGCTAACATTACCTAATAGTTTAAATAATTCTTTTACTGCTCAGTACTTGGGCCTTCTATCTCTCATTTCTGTGGATCCCACAAGATGACACCTTGGTGTATAAAGAAGGAGTTGGGAGACAAGCCATGTCAAGGGTCTTAGACTCTTCTCTGCCTCCTCTGGAGACTGAACACTGCTGCTCTGTTGCTGCTGTTTAATTTGGTCTGCTACTTCTTCATGTAGATAGGTCTTGTGCTTCTCCCGTGAGTTTACTTAAGTTGACTCATGGGTTCAAAAGATGGAAGAGTCCCTGTTGTGTCAACACCCCCTGGTGACACTGCCTTCACCCTTGCTCATTGATCCTACACACACCTCAGCAATTCCTTGATTCTTTTTTCTTCCTTTGTGTGTGTCTTAATTAGGGTTACTACTGCTGTGTTGAAGCAACATGACCAAAAGCAACTTGGGGAGGAAGGGTTTCTTTGGCTTATGCTTCCAAATCACTGTTCATCATTGAAGGAAATCAGGACAGGAACCCAAGCAAGGCAGGAATCTGGAGGCAGGAGCCAATGCAGAGGCCACAGTAGAGTGCTGCCTACTGGCCTGCTTCCCCTAGCTTGCTCAATCTGCTTTCTTATAGACCATTAGCACAAGCTGTATGTTAATGTTTTCCATTAATGAGTTAATGCATCGTTCAAATAGTTTCTAAAATGAACTATCAAACCTCTGCGCTGACAAGGTCTCTGGGAATAGTAAAACCACTATTATTGTGTCACTCCACTTCTAATGTAACCATGGAAATAGAAAGCTTAAGTAGAAATGGAGGCTAGACATAGTGGTGTACACCTGTAATCCCAGCACTTAGAAGCCGAGGTAGGAAGATCACAAGTTCAAGACCAGCCTGGTCAGAGTGAGACTTTGTTTCAAAAAGTAGTAAATAAATAAATAAATATGCAGATAAGTAAGGAAACAAATAAACAGAAATGGCGGTATGTGGAGAGGAGGCGATTCCAGTCTGTGGAATAGACTGACTGTCAGGGCTGATGGTGTCTTAGATTTAGTATATAAAATCTTGCTAGGGCTCAGGTTGTAACTTTGTGGCAGAGTATGATTTACCATGTGTAAGGCTCTCTGTCAGAGGCCCTGGGCTCAGTCCTTGTATCATAAAATAAAGTAAAAGGAAATAAAATAAAATCCTGCTAAAATTGTAGTCCACACTTGATGTTACTGACATAGAGATAACAAACTGCTGTTTATTCTTTTTTTTTTTTTTTTTTTTTTTCTTTTTTTTGGTTTTGGAGCCTATGCTGGAACTCACTCTGTAGACCATGCTGGCCTTGAACTCACAGAGATCTGCCTGGCTCTGCCTCCTGAGTGCTGGGATTAAAGGCATGCACCACCACCGCCTGGCATCCTTTTTAACAAGAAAACATCTATACCTTTCTGTGTCACTCTAATCTATTATTTTGAAAAGAGTCAAGCTTTAAATAAAGTTAATATTTTGTGCACGGTAAGATAAAAAAAAATAATATCATACGGTGTTTTAAAATGTCCTTTTTTCATCTATTTATGCGTTTTTTAACATTTATTGTGTTTATAGAGATACTGGAGAGAAGAATTTCATTGATGTGGACTTAAATATGGCAAGGAATGTCTTCAAGAAGTTAACAGCAGTGAAATGGATTTCTTCCATGGTAACAGCCACTATTTATTTGATTTACTCGAGATCCAGCACAATCACACTTATTTATAGGAATAATATAATAGCAGTTTAGTTTTTGTGCGAGGTAGGTGGCAAAGACCTGTGAATGGGACTGGACAGGGGGGGGGCAGTCCCCATTACGAAGGTACTACAGTCCAGACATTGTGATAGAGGGTGACATTTATTTCTTTTTAAACCATTAAATGCATGATGGATGTAGTCTTTTTGTTTTCGATATGAGGAGAGTAATACTGAGACGTAAAGCTTCTATCTAGCAAGCACATGAAAAGAGCAGCGGTCGAGGAAGCAGGATTCCCTCTGGTGAGTGGTTTAAAAAGACCAATGTCTGTTTTGAGATGAATCCTGGGTGGATTTTTGATGAATCTCTGCTATTGATTCATCCCTTCTCTTCTTTGGATAACATTTGCTTTACCTATGATTTTAGTTTTTCTTTAAAGTCTGTGGTTCTGGACTGTGTGGAAAGGAAACTACATTAGGTTGTGAGTACAGGAAGCTGCAAATTAGCAATGGACAGCAATCTGTCACAACATGCTGTAGTATGAGTGTCTTATAAACAAAGAATATTGACTTTTTATAGTTTTGGAGCTGGAATATTTGGAAGCTCTAAGATTAAGCTGCCAACATAACCAGTATCTGATAAGGGGGAAATCGATAGAAGACTGTGCCTTCATTGTGATTTCATGTTGTAGAAAGAAAGGGCTAAGGGTTTTACTTATGGGACCACTAATCTCATTAATGAGGACTCTATTTTTATGACCTAACCATTAACAAAGTTCTTTGTCTTCATTCTTCACTGCATTGAAGGGTAGGATTTCAACATAAGAATTTTGGGGAGGCACAGAGAATTTGTGGCACAGGAGAAAGGAAGACAGGCTGTATGTCTCTGTTGTCTTTTGATTGAGTCTCTTCCTCTCCATCTGTAGGAGTTAAAAAACCAGTTAGGGGAAAAAAAGCAAAAGCGACTTCACACAATTATTAGAATGATTCACATAAGATCACTTGGCACATGATCCATACTCAATAAATGTCCAAAAAAATATAAAGATGACCATACAGACAGGCATAGTGGCCTCAAATGTGACAGCATTTGAGAGGCTTAATTAGGCAAGACGCTCAAGGGCTCAAGGGTTCTAGGCCACCCTGACGTACACAGAAAGACACATTAGTTTTCCAAAACAAATACAAACCACCACAATCAAATCTCCAATTATTCCTACTTATATATATATATATGGTGTATCTTAAAAGTCTATCCCTGAATGAAATAAGGAACAATTCAGAGCTATGTTGGCTATGAAAAAAATAAAGACAAAAGTGGATTTTGTATATGTCTATGTGTGAGAGAGGGTAACAGCCGTCTCTTCTCTTTTCTTTTTTTCTCTTATTGAGACATGGTCTCCATATCGTAGACTGGCCTCCATCTCCTTAGGGTGACCTTGAACTTCTGATCCTTTTTCCCTATCGTGAGTGTTTCACAACCATACCTAGTTTACATGGTGCTGTGGTCAAAGCCAGGGCTTCATGCACAATAGGCAAGCCCAGATCCAAACTGGTTTTGAATTTGTGAGCTCAAGTGATCCCTCATCTCAGCCTTCTGAGTGATGGACTCCACATGTGTGCCACTGTGACTAGCTTGCAGAATTGTTTCTGAGGGGCTTTGCATTAGTTTCAAACCAACTGTCTACTGTGTGTGTTCATTTACATGTGATTTCACTTTATTTCCTTCATGTACCCTAAAATAAAATGGACAGATGGCTCAAGTGAGTACTACCTCAAAGGTACATGGAATGTTTAAGAGTTGATGGCGTTTTTATCAATAGGCTCCAGAAGGACTTAAATGAACTTCCTAATTGGAAGATAGTGTAATGAAACCTGCAGTCGTGACTTGTATTCATTCACAGTACTGTGTCTTCTATAACCCCATCCTTGTTCTTTGTCCCCTTTGACCACAGATAGCCACATGTCTTGAGGATAATCTGCTCAAAGCTCTTCCATATCATTCTCCACATCAAGATGCTCTATTGATTTTTCTTTTGCTCCCGGAATGTCTCATGATGCAGGATCCTAAGAAGCGGAAGACCCTGACAGTTGAATTTGCAAAGGCATTTGCAAAGGCTGTTTATGAAATGAATAAGAAATCATTAGCATTCCTGAGTAAGTTTTATAATATTTTATAAATATATTCAGTAGAATTGCTTTTGAAGTAGAAATTGTAGCAAACATTGAATAGGTTTCATAATAACTATTTGAGTACATGGTATGTGAAGTTTTGCAAAGATTAACCAAAAACTACCCCTCTAATCACACAGAGCAAGTGTTGTTCTTAGATGTGGGTAGGACTTTAGCATTAGACTTTGTTAACCAGTTTCCAATCACAGTAAATCATACATTACAATTTTTGCTCCCGTTTTGAAAACTTTAAACATTTGACTAAAAAGCAAGGTTAAACTTACCACTGTTATTTTATTCAAAATTATGATAGTTTCATAATTTTAAGTGAATGTTGAAGATCTGAGGTTTAAAAAATACAAGGGTAAGTATAAGTGAACTATAAAAGATTACTGTAGCATCTTCGAAGGAGGTTACAGACTCTTAAGTTTTGTGTAGAAACATCAAAGCCCCCTATTATGGTAGTTGGGAAGATGGCTAAGTGGGTAAGTTCACATGTTCCAGTTTTCAGCACCCACATGAAAAGCTGGCATCACTGCATGCACCTGGAACCCCAGGACTGTGAGGAACAGGGAAAAGAGAAGAGCTGAGGCTTGCTGGCTTCTAGACCAGGTCCAGATTCGGTGAAAGAACCTCTCTCAAAGGAATGAGGCACCGAATGATAAGTCAAGACACTGGACATCCTGCTCTGCCTCTGTGCATGTGTGCACGTGTGTGCATATACAACACACACCACACACACACACTTTTATAGCAACCCTCTCTCAAGAACTACCAAGAGTTGCTTAAGGACTATGTGAAACCAGCTTTGAAAGTTTCATCACCTTCATATTGCGAGTGCACCGGCCTAGGGGAACAAACTCCAGTCCAGAACATGGAATGTGCAGTGGAAAGTTGCTTCCATTCTTCTGCTGCTGTAATAGTAATTGACATGCATTTCTTTGATGTGTATAAACTTACACATGCAGGAAAAATGAAAATGCAAAGCACAATTATGGGATTAAATTATTAAACCGTATGTGCATTTTTATTGATTGAATGAGAAGTGTATTTTGTAAATTAAATATAAAAAATTTTATGTGTGTGTACTTTAAGGGAATTTGTGTGCATCGTATGTGGACCAGAGCTGATGGAGGCAGGAAGGGAATATCGGATGCCCTGGAACTGGAATTACAGACAGTTGTGAACCGTTGTGTGGGTGCTGGGAACTGAACCTGGGTTTGGTTGACTTCTAGCCACGGAACCATCTCTCCAGCTCCAGCATTTGCACTTTTTTCTAAGAGATTTTTCTGGGTATGGGAGTGAACATCTGTAATTCCAGCACTTGGGAGGTAGAGGAAGAGGACCAGGAGTTCAAGGTCAGCCTTGGCTAAATAGTGAAGCCTGGGTAACATAAGACATTGTCTCAAAAAGTGCTTTTTTCTAGATCTAGGAGTCACATTTCAAAAGGCCCGCCTCACTCTCAAATTGAAAAAAAAAAGTTCCCATGTTCCTACCATAATTTTTGCATGTATGTAGTATATCTGGTGCTAGGGACTGACCCTGGCACCTTGAACATGTTAGGCAGACAGTCTGCTACCAAGCTGTATTCCCAATCCTTCATACTATCATTTTTATTTATTTTTAAAGATATTTTAATTGGCAAATAGTAATTATACATATTTGTGGAGTGCAGTCTGACATTTTTTTTATCAATTTTTTTATGTGCACGGGTATTCTGCCTGCATGCATGTTTGTGCACCACATTCATGCCTGTGGCCAAGGAAGCCAGAAGACAATGTTGGATCCCCTGGAACTGGAGTTACAGATGGTTATAAGATGCCACGTGGGTGCTGAGAATCAAACTCTGTCATCCGTAAGAGCAGCTAGTGCTCTTAACTGCTGAGTCATCTCTTCAGCCCCAGTATGACATTTTTACAGTGTATACAAATCAAATAAATAAAATCAATCTAACTGACATATTTATCATCTCAAACATTTATTGCTTCTTTATTTGGGAATATTTGAAATCCTCTCTACTGGCTGTTTTTAAACAATTAATTATTATTAACTGCTTTACAATGTTGGGATGTTGGAAGTCTTTCCAACTGTACACTTGTACCAGTTAATTATCCTCCCTCCCTGGTCACTTCCTTCTACCTTTATGAGATCAACATTTTTAGTTTACACTCAAGAAAACATCCCATGTTCCTGGATTATTTAGCAAGTTTTTGAGTTCACCCATGTTTCTAAAAAATGTCAGAATTTCTTTCCCATTATAATTTTCATGTTTCAATCTTTGACCCATATGGTTTATGGAGGTAAGATTTTAATTTTTTCTAACAAGTTTTAAATTATCTCTGCACCTTTGTTAACTGATAAGTTTTATTTTCAGAATATACAATGTACTAAATGTCTTGCAAACTCAAGTTCATGATCTGTGTGGTATGCATCTAGATAATATCATTTAATTGCATTAGCTTGGTAATTTATTTGAACCTTTTTGGTTGTTATTTTTTGAGATGGAGTATCTTGTAACCCAGGATTGCCATTTTCCTGCCAATGCCTTCTGAGAACTGGGATTTTAATATTTACTAAAGTTATTGTCTGAGAACTCCTATTTAAAAGTACCAAAATCCAATGTAATCTTAATAATGTTAAAAGTGAGGTATATGCTCTTTAAAATAAGTGTATATGCATGTTACTATTGTTTATGATCTTTGAAAACAGGCATCATTTTTATTTTGTAGATAAAAGTATTAATAATATTGATTATATATTCATCTGTATAGTTTTAGATTTTTGCAGCTGTTTGGCGAAATTGCTAGTTTGAATGTAATGAAGTCAGCACACAGTCTTAATGTCAGCACCCAAATGATGAGGCAGGAAGCCTGGCAGAAGTTCAGGGCCAGCCTGGGCTACATAACAATACCCTATCTCAGAAACATCAAAATAAATAAAAACAACAAACACTAAGAAATCCATGGCCAACCAATTAGTCATAAATATGAGCAAGTTTCTTCAAATCCTGAGTTTGAGTTCTTTAATGATTTAATGTTTTCAGAATAAAGTTTTCCCGTATATCTGCTGAGTATGTTGTCTGTGATAATATCCATAGAAGAGTTGGTTTATGGTTATGAGGGTAGATATGTCTTAAAATAACCCAACAGAAATGTCAGGATTTAATAGCTGAGAGGAGGAACATATTTCTCATATTTGGTTTTCACACCCTCAGAGAAGTGTTGGACATCTTTGGAAGTTTCTTTTCTGAATACACTGGTCCAGATGCTAAAGGAAGCTATCATCATCATCTCTCAACTGTGTGATCCAGTTTCAATCACGCAGCATCAATGTGATCTTAAAGTTCTTTTAGAAATGATGAAACATGTGCATAAGGTAAGGTTTCCTCTAAAGGAATATATATACCAACTCATTAAATAATAATTCTTTTTTTTTAATTTATTTTATTTTACAATATAATTCAACTTTACATATCAGTCATAGATCCCCCGTTACCCCTCCTGCCACCCCGCCCCCCTCTCCCCGGCCCACCCCCCATTTCCATCTCCTCCAGGGCAAAGACTCCCCCGAGGATTGAGACCAACCTGGTGGACTCAGCCCAGGCAGGTCTAGTCCCCTCCTCCCAGGCTGAGCCAAGCGTCTCTACTAAGCCCCAGGTTTCAAACAGCCAATTCATGCACTGAGCACAGGACCCGGTCCAACTGCCTGGATGCCTCCCAAACAGATCAAGCCAATCAACTGTCTCACCCATTCAGAGGGCCTGATCCAGTTGGGGGCCCCTCAGCCATTGGTTCACAGTTCATGTGTTTCCATTTGTTTGGCCACTTGTCCCTGTATTCCATCCATCCCTGGTCCCCACAACTCTAGCTCACATAAACCCTCCTCCTTCTCGCCAATTGGACTCCCGGAGCTCCACCCAGGGCCTGACCGTGGATATCTGCATCTAGTTCCCTCAGTCACTGGATG